>DF241162.1:64036-87272 GCA_000507305.1 Breviolum minutum Mf 1.05b.01
GGGGGGGGGAGGGTACCTAGCGATGCTGGCCCATATATATATATATAGGTTTGTTTTATTTTTTGTTTAAAGAATATTATGTACTGGTAGGTATGATTCGTTTAACTTTTTGTGAAGTCAGGATGGTTCCCAGGTATTTCGATACCTAGGTTATTGAACAGTCTTTAGTATTTTACTTAGAACGCATTATATTGGGTACTGAAGATTCAAAGCAGCCCCGATAAGAATCTCAGTTCTTTTCATGAACCACGATTTCACGAGATTGGATTCGACCAGTTTTGATTCTACAGAAATGATCCAATCTTTTTGTCAACGGTATGTTTCAAGTTCCCTCCCCGCAAAAATCATCGCAAGAACACAACCGGCCACCCAGAATCCCCCCGGCAGATTTGATGGACGTTTTGGATTCTTTTGGAGGGCTTATCTTCAGATAGCCTTCAGAATTCAGGTTTGGCCCAGGTTTGGCAATGGCTCGAAATGACCTTTGAAATGATATAATTTTTCACCGCATGAAACAACCTTCACTGCAGGTTCCTGGTGAAACAAAGGTGATTTCCAATGTTCGGTCTCAACATTGAGGCTTAGCCGTCTTTTTTGTGGTTGAAATGATGACCTGAAGTGACTCGATTTGTTTGATTGCAGCCGTTTTTTTTTAGGTATTCAAGGGGAGAATCTATTGCAGGCACATCATACTTCAGCAAGTATCAGTTGCTGAAAATACCGTTTGTTGGAACTTTGACGATGTTGATGGCTGATGGCCGTTGCGCGCAATAGTTGATCTTATAAAACTTGATAGCTTATACATCCAATAAGGTGCCAGGGTTCAGTCAGTAGTTGAACCTGTTGATGAATCAGACTCTACTTAATCTTACAAGCCTTCAAAAGATATGCTTTCATGAAGCCAGTACGGGTTCGCAGAATCTTGTGACTATGGTAAAAACCTGCCCAACAACCCACTCCATTCCTGAGATAATTAACCAAAAGGTGATGCTTCAATCGTCTTTTTCTGCCCAGCATTGACAGGTAGAGCATCTCCTTTTGCAATGTGCAGGAGCATTGGTGAAGGACTTAATATGCACCAACCCGTTGTGCCGTATTGGCTAGGCAGCTGGACCCAGAAGTTGTTTCTAGAACAACCCCAGTTGACATCATTCTATGTATAGTGACTTTTTGTGATTTTGTGAGTGACATTTGCGAGAACAAAAAAATGACAGTAAGGTCGGTAAGTTCTTGTAATTCACTCAGACGTTTGACTATAATGTAATGTATACTCATTCGTAGCGGATTTCACTATTTGGGGTGATTTGTTCAGCTCGTAATGTTTTGATCAGTTGTTTGTTTGGTCAATCAACTATAACGGGGAATGGTCAGCGAGTCATCATGTTTGATCTTAAATGGTTGCAATGGCCATTCACTCCATTTATTTGCCGACTTGTTTGACTAGTGCGCATGTGTTTTGTGCCAGCAAAAACGCCCCAGTTTTTCTTTCATGTTTGTATGGTGACAAAACTGCTGCCAACATGGATGGAAAGTACATAGCCAAACCCTTTGTTTTTTGGTATGTTAAATATATACTCCCCCCCAAAGTTTAACAGCAAAAACCCCTGGACATAGGCCTCCCCAATAGGAAAAATCATCGTCTTCAAACCACCATTTTTCAGGGGCCTCCACCGAGGTCACCCTTAAATGGTGGTGAAAAAGTATATATAAGGGAATCTCCCCCCCACATCTCCCCTGGTTTTCAGGTTTAGGAATTATACGACCATTTACCCCAGATATAGTTATTCATTGTTTTTTGGCACATCTTCAAGCGTTGCTTTGCATCGAATTTGAAGAGCATATTTTTCAGATGCGTTCAAACCACCTAGTTGATCTCAAAAATGTTGGTTTGATTTGTTTGTGATCAGCATAGTCTTTGGGATGTCCACCCTGGTGTTCCAGTCAGGATTATTTCACCCAAGGGAGCGGCAACTTGCATTCGGATGCAAGGTCACATCTTTGGCAGTTGGCTGCTTTGATGATCGCTTGGTTGCCTTTTGCGTGTACCTTGAAAGCACAGAAATTTTTGAAATGGGTCGTTGTGAAGGTGTGATGATTGTTGTTAAAGATACTTGATGCAAATTGAATGATGCTGTTCATGTAAGGAATCTGGGGAGCACCCGTTTGAGATATATGAAACCCTGAGGCAAAACATGGGACCTTTATCTATTTAAAGTGATGCAGGATTTTGGAAGAACCATCCATCAGTAGCGTTTCTTGCTTCAAACCTCGTTTTGCACTGATTTTCGATGATGCAATATTAGCAGTTTCAATTGATTTTAATTGACCCTCTGGGTGAATCATAGGGAGTGTCTAAGTGACGTCTCTTCCTTTCTACCTGTGTTTTGTGGGTCACCACCCAGCGATTCTGCAGGGATTTCCAGATGTGGGAAATATGATTTATTCACTCAGAAACATTTTGTCACACCTTCCCACATTGTGTTATATGAGAAAATCAACTGTGGCCTGTTCATAGGGAAACCGTGGGGAAACAGCTGGAAAAGTACACCAGAATATATGCCTATACACACGCGGATATTTAATATAATGCATATTGTATGTATGTCAATAGATTTGTAAATATGAATCTATTCAGAGAGATATCCATCCTTGTCAAATGGCTGAGTGCCACCGGGTCCAAAGCATTTCTCATGGGAAAATGTGATGCAGCAAAATCATCAAAGACCTGATTGGGGACTGTAGAACCAAAAAGCATACAACATTTGGCTGAACAATCTCAAGTCAAGTTCAATCCTCATCTTGTTTTAGACAATTGCCGTTTGCCAAAGTGATTTAATGCGAGCCGGGGGCAGTGCGAAGATAGGAGGTAGAGAGGCTGCTTCCCCATCTGAGGCCACTGTCATCCTTCGAGAAGTCCAGCAGAGCGGCTTCGGTGTTGCGTAACCAGACTCAACACTGGGCAGCCAAGATTTTTCGCCGTGACGGATAAGCCACTGCTGACAATTTGGGTGCTGGGTGATAAATGACCACACAAAATTGATGATACCTATAGTATTGTTATATAGGCTATTATATAGGCATTATATAGGTCATTTTGAAGGTGGAATGATTTTTAGGCGGCAGGTTGTTACGAACAGTTTCCACATGAAGATTATCCAAAACAGGAAGGTTAGCCCAAAAGGAACATTCCCTTCCCCTTTTCACCCCTCAAGTGAGATGAATTCCTTCGGTAACTGCAGCACCTTGGATGGCGTTATTTCCAACAAAAAGCATGCTTAGTTTCGTAAAAAAATCATGTGATGATGCCTAAGTTGAAAGATTTCCCTTCCCGTGCTGGTACAAAACTTGGATCAACAGCCCTTCATACCTTGGATCAACAGCTGCTAGGTTGGATGAAACATGATGGGAGTGAAACCAGTGAAACCACCATGAATTTCCTGATCAATTCACACCCTGGGCAAACGATTGCGGTTGATGATTTTCTGTTTTCACAACTCCAATATCTCCTTGAAGCCATAACTGGCACTGGCTGACACGTATGTGTGGAAACTGCAGTCCAGTCAAGGAGCTGTGATCCGCTTCTTGTCAGAGAAGGAGGTGGGGAGTTGCATGTGGGCGTAACAATAACTTGGATTCAACCACTGTGGTGGTTTCTTCATTGAGCTAGCTTACACTCCCGAAACTAATTTCCCACAAGCCGAATTCACTTTGTAAAGTTTGGTTCTTGACAGTGCACATGCGCAATGAACGTACTTGAAGTCTTCAAGAGAGGTTGGAGGAGTTTTGTTGGGCCGATGTTTCGAAACTATTCAAAACAACCTCAAACGATTTTTCGCGAAAAAGTGTTCGTCCTATTTTAAAGATAGGACTTTCAGTTAAAACAAAAACAACTGCAGACAACAACACCACGATCCTGAAGGTTGAGGCACTAAAATGAAAAGCAACTTGGTTGATTTACAGTGATTTGTCTACCCAATTTTTTTGTTGGATCAGTTTTCCCACCAAATTTTCTCAGCTTTTCAGATCATGGTTCCAAGTGATGGTTTCACTGGATGATGGTTTCACCAGTGATGCAGGTGCCACGAGGTATGAGACCACGGGTGGTCCTTTGCAGTTCGTTACCCTTGACAGCTTCTGGCAAGGTGGGAACCCTTGGTGCAAGGTGGAATTCCCTCAGCTTGGTCAGGTTAAACCAAAACTGTTTTTTTTTGTTGTTTGGAAATTTGTTGGACTTAGTTTTTGGTGAATTTCTTGAAAAAGTTTGATGTTTGAACTCAAATTATGAATGAAAACCTTGTGAAAAGAGCAAATAGTTTGAAGATTTGGGGTTGATCTCCTCAAATTGCTCTTCTTTCACAAATTTGGAGATCACCCATGAGGATGTTCACCGCTCTTCGAAAGAGTGGCTGGCCTCTATCAAGACAGATGTCACTGATGGACAAAACCGGGCTAGCCAATTGATTTGATATTACACGTACCTTACAAATTGACCTGTTTTTTAACTATCCAAATTGGTTAATCAAGTTTTGTCCGTCTAAACAACAAACTACTACGTAGCAGGAAGCTTGAACAATCATAGCCATTGGTATAGATAAGTGTTTGTACAACGTTATTATTATTACTGTTGTTGTCACTATTTTTGTACATTATATACTATAACTATTGTCCTTTTGAATCTGCGAATATACATACATATGGGTGCGCGTTCCACGTTCCTGAACCCTCCGGTGGTATGGTCATTGGTTGGCAGTGCTTCGCTACTCACATTATTATTAATTATTATTATTAGTAGTAGTAGTAGAAGTAGTAGTAGTAGTAGTAGTAGTAGTAGTAGTAGTAGTAGTAGGAGTAGTAGCAGAAGCAGTAGTAGTAGTAGTAGTAGTAGTAGTAGTAGTAGTAGTAGTAGTAGTAGTAGTAGTAGTAGTAGTAGTAGTAGGCGGAGGAGTAGTAGTAGTAGTAGTAGTAGTAGGAGTAGGAGTAGGAGTAGGAGTAGGAGTAGGAGAAGGAGTAGTAGTAGGAAGCGGAAGAGGAAGAGGAAGAGGAACTAGTATTTGCTAGTAGACTTCAAGTAGTAATGATACTCATAGTACTCTTGGTACTATATAGTACTGTTCGTACTGATTTTGTTATTTCTCCGTCCCGCCATCAGTCTAGTGTGGAATTCACCTTAATCTTCTCCTTGGATGTCCCAATGTTATTGAACATGTTGTTGTCTACTACGGGATTCACCGTAGTCAAGCAAGTTTCAGACTCTTCAAGTTACTTTAAACTTTAAACCATGCGTTTTGGCTCAAAAATTTTCCATTGGATTCCCACCAGATTTAAAAACATTTCAATGGGACTTTTGGAAGAAAAGGAATCTTCAGGCACTTTTGATGCTTTACTCCGTTGTGCACAGGTGGCGCGTGGTGAGCTGCAATCGCTTCTGACCGAGGTGCACTGATTTTCGATTTTTCCTCCTATCCGTTGAGACGGATCCATAAGTGGATTGGGTTTCAAAACTAGGGATCCAGAAACCATGAGGTAGTGGTTTCAAATATGTTTTATTTTCACCCCCACTTGGGCAAATGATTCACTTTGACTATTTTGTTTAATTGGGTTGAAACCACCAACTAGATCAAGGTTCATTTTGTTCGGAAAAATTGGCTGGATTTTACTGGCTACAACTAAAAATCAATGTGTAGAAACACTCATTTCTGTGCGTTGATGGCCTCAAGGTTTTATGGGGGAAATATCCATTCCTCCATGAGGAGCGCTTTTGGGGTTTTCCATGGGAAGTCTTCATTTTGTTCGCAGGAGTAAAGATATGGAAGGTGAGAGTTGTGCCAGTTTCCTAATGACATTTAACTAGCATAGGATGTGCAAACGTTTGGTGAAGCAGCCAGGATGGTTGAAACTTAAACGACTGGTTATTTCACGGGATATTTGCTCCGTCAACTGGTGCAAAATTGTGTGTTACTACTGACTACTCTATCTCCTCAGGATCATGTGAGTTATACATCCGTTCGGTAGGGGGGGAGCTGTTTAAGCTTTAAAGATTGCCAGGGTTGAGGAATGATTCCCAATGTGAGGTGCCCCTCTGGGTCAAAATCCCAGCCTTCTTGCCAAGTGTATCCCCCCGCCAATAACCACTACAAAATGGCTGGCCACGTGGCCCCTATAAGTCGTGATTTTGGTGGAAATCAGCCTCTTAAGAGTGGGGTCGTGCATTTCATTTTGTAGTGATGATGCTTGAAAATTTCTACGTTTTGAGCCGGAGGCATTTTGTAGTGAGGCTACTTGGGGCTACTGGTGAGGATGAACATTTTTGGCAAGTCATTCTGTAGTGGATGTCAGGTTTTGCCCAAGTCATTTTGTAGTAGGTGTAAGGTTTTCCGCGACTCATTTTGTAGTGAGATTGTGGTCTGTTCATGTTTCATCCTACGCTTTTCTTCGGTACTCTCAGGTTTTGTGGATTTATATGGGTTTATGGCTTTCTATGGGTTTCTATGGTCCGGCTTGGAGCGCAACACACTCAAGTGACTTCCTAGCTTCAGGGAACAGGGCTTCAACTGGGGGACGTGCACCCTCATTTTGATTCATTTTGTAGTAGTTTGAGTTGTGCACGCCATTTTGTAGTAGTTAGCAATCCATTTCTCCAAGTCATTCAAACACAAACCATCACAAACCTGCAGCACAGGCACACTGTACACTCCCCGCTTTCCATTTTTTCAAGGGCGAAAACTCACTACAAAATGGGTTCCTAAAAGTTTACTACAAAATGCAAAAAAAATGCAGTTTTTGTGGCATCGTGGAGATTGAAAACGTGCGAATACGTGTTACTACAAAATGGGCCAAAAAAAATAACATGCACTTGAAAACATGCACTTGAAAAGATTTTTGTGGCGTTGTGTTAGTCAGTTTGTAGTAAATGTGTCTTCTAGGTATAGGCATTTTGTAGTACTTTGGCCGTGTACCAGCAGTTTGTAGCTACAAAATGGGGTGCACGCCCTCACTAGGGTAATTGGAAGGGGGCTCCAAGTGTTTCTATCCCATAGCATCCATGTATGGTATTTACCTATCATTTACCGTAAAAATTCAACCAAAAGTATAGGTAAATATACCGTTCGTCCCATGGATGATAAGGGTATGGAACATCATCCAGTTCTTCGCGGCAGGTTGGGGGTTGTAAAAGGTCATCATCCCATCCCCCGAAAACCTGCAGGAGGAATCTGAAGATGATGCGGAGTCGATATCACCTTTGGGAGGCGTAACTTGAGATTCGAATTGCTTGTTTTTTGCTGCTACAAAAATGAACAGTGGTTGTTGTTTGGGGAATTTCTAATGAATGAGTTATAAGTTATATGGGCGGCCGGTTTAGTTATGTTGCGGAAGCACTAAATTGTTATCCAAGTCCATTATTACGGTATTACACTTGTATGGTGGAATGATGATTGTCAGTTTGGCCATAACAAATGAGCAGTGTCAAACCAGATGCAGTAAGGTCAAAATAGATGGCACAGATACCAAAAGGTAGGTTGGAAAAGGGCCCATATAAACCAATCTGTAGACACCCGTGCCATGTACAATTTCAATGACTGTACCCTTCACGAAACCAACATGTCTCACCTATTGTGTCTTTGTTGCCTTGCAAAATAGGTACTTATAGTTATAGTTCCCTTCCCTAGGAAGGCTTGGACGATGATTTTTGAGTGTCGGCGACTCGGTGAGGTATGTTTAGTTGGACCACGAATATAAACTACTATGTGAAGATGAGTATAGAATAGTGTAGAGCTATATAAGGGAAAATTATTGTGCTGTAGTGTAGAATCATGATGTAGTTAACTATCCACCTTATTCACATGTTTGTGGACCCTTTGGGATTCAACTTCCCCAAAACAAGGCCATTTCCAAACAAAACAAAACTAGGATAACCTATAGGCATAGGTCTTATTTGCTGAAATGCCAATTTGAACTTTGAATAGAGCAATCAGCAATCTTTGTCGACGCGACAGGATCAAGCGAAACTGCATAGCCTGGGAAAATTCCCAAATTGAGCGTAGAATTGTGAGAAGCGAGCCAGAACTTCATTGTAGTCCCCATACCGAATCCCGCTCTTAACGTCTTGGCGGGGTTTCACGGCACGAACAAAATCAGCAGGGGTTTTTTTCTCTTTGCAGCTGATGATATGACGTATTGGATTTAGATAAGAATTGTTGGGAAATATACAGTATGCAAATGGAATTAAATGGAAACAACACCAAAAGCACCTTCACAATATACCTGCCAATTCACTCTCACTGTGACCTTTTTGGGATGGTTAAGTGACCTGTTGGGAGGGTCAAGTGACTTCCAACTTGAGGATGAAAAGGTCACTTCGAATAACCTGGTACGTGGCGGTTGCTATGATTCTCTATTTTTACCCCGAATGTTTGGGGAAACGATTGAACTGATCCAATTTGACGAGCAGACTTTTACATGGGTGAAGAAAAACCACCAACTATATAGACATACTGTAAACCATATTACTTCGGGATTGGGTGCAAAGGGGCAGTTCTCCCCAAAAAGATGGGCATGTCAGCTATTGTTTTAGAACATAAAAGTGGTTTGGGATTTGGAGCATTTTCCCAAACGAAAAAAAGGGTGTATAATGATGTCAGTTCTGTCAGAAATCTGTAGATTGCTGAAAGATAGGCACCTTCATCCAGATGTTTCTTTTTTGTTGGTGCTTAAAAAATCCTACAACAAAAGCGACCAAATACACCCCCTCAGAACAGACATAGCACCTGAAAATGGGCCATCCCGGAAGGAGATTTCATTTTCTCACCATCCATTTTTAGGTGCTATGTTAGTTTCAGGGGAGGGTAGCACGATAGTCTTCAAATAAGTCAGTTGAGGACTTTTTGGGGTGTCCTATTCACCCCTTGAGTAGCAACCCGATTTTGGAGCCAAAAATGTGAAGGATCATGCCATGATGGCCAAAATCATTTAGATGTATATACACCTTAAATTCTAACAACAACAAAAACGCAAACACCATCCACGACCCTCTCAGCCGGAAACAAGAAAGCCATTCAGTTGAACTCAGTACACCCCGTAAAAAAGAAACTCAGTTGGTTACCCATGTTGCACCCAATCCCCACGAAAATGTTGTGAATCTTCAACAATCCCAAAAGTCATCCCTGAGAGTTTTCATCTTGTCAAACGTTTTTTATGAGTCAAAAAATGGTAGGTTTTCAACTCCAAGTGGCGGAGATTTGGGCACAAGAGCTGGTAGGGTGCCTCAGAAAACAACATGATAAGTTGGCAGGAAAAGATCAACTGGACGGGGATGCTGTGTGTTTTCCGCATTTTTGTTGGCAGCCATGAGATGTCCGTGAAGTATCTGAAAGATCCCTAAAGGAGAGAATGTTTCTTGTTTCTTTTTCAATAGGTGTTTGGTCAATGAGGTCTTGTGCCTAGCGGAAGGTTTGGGCATATTAGTTTACATACAAAGACGTGTACACGAAGGTATTGCATGTATATGGATGTTTCCGAAAATAGTGGTACCCCCAAATCATCAACTTCAATAGGGTTTTCCATTATAAACCATCCATTTTGGGGTACACCTATTTTTGGAAACACCCATATAGAGGATGGGTGCAAATAAACAATTCGGCGCCTGAGGCCTGGTGCATGGAACAAAATCCGGACAACCAGTTCCTGTTGACATAATGCATATCCCGAATGTTGCTGGATTTTGTACATCCACAGCAACTGTAACTATAGCAGATACAACCAACAGTATGCAAGGCTTTTGACATATACCCGGTACCCTGAAACTAACATAGACCTTGAAAATTGGTGGTTGGGAAAATTTCAGGGGCGAACTGTTAGTTTCATCATCGATGCCGGGTGACCTTACAGAATGGCGATACAAGATGTCGTGTTCATGCCGCAGCTGGTGTTCATCTGAGAATTCGATGAACATCATCATAAAGGACCATATATAGTTACCCATGTCTTTTGGCTTCCCAATTTGGTGACCCTATTATCACTGTAAGTGATGGTCATCATTCATGGTTGTCAAGGTTGATTATGGCATCCTGTTCGTCGCTAATTATATATCCCCTTTCCAATTGGGGGTCGTCTGGAGCTAAAAAAACAACATGGGCTTCAAGCTGCACAGAAGGCTACCAAACACGGAGCCGAAGAGTCACGGAACAGACACAAAATCAGCCTTTTGTAACCTCCAATTTTTGGGGAAGGTTCCCCATGTTTGGAACCTCAAAATTCCATAATTGTATGTTTTTGTTGGATGATCAATTTGTGATTCAATCATCCTAAACATATGCAGGGGACCTTTTGCCTTTGCCCATATAAATTTCTGAATAGGCCTTGAGTATGCAACAATCTGTGAATGGCGGGAAATCTTCTCAAGTCCGGTTCAAGTTCGACCCATTTTTCGAAAAACACCGACCTTTTTGACCCATTGGCCCATTGGTTAATGGTGGCCATGCTTAGCCAGCGAAAAATACATGACAGCCTTCTTGTAAAAGCTCAAGGTAGTTGTTTCAAACCATCCTATTTTTCTCAGATCGTGCTGTAAGTTATGATGTTTTGAAAGCATAAAATGTGGCCAGGCTTGGGTAAGAGGGGATGAAGAGGTGTTAAGAAGGGGTCGAACACCAAAAAAGACGAAGACGACAACTCCAACAACTTCAACAACTTCAACTTCAAACAGGCCTAAAACCAATCTCCTCCTGCATTTCTTTCGCCCAACGCTGCCATTGCGACAGGGGCAACAGGTGAAACGTATCAAGCGTCAATCTCACTTTATGGACCGAGCCTGGCGGTGGTGCTTGGGGGAGTGTGGGAGCATGAGGATGGTTGCTAGGACCAAGAAATGGAGATGTTGAAGAAATCATAGATGAATTTGGATTCGGATTCAATACAGGTATCAGTAGCATTTTTGCTGGTGTCTTAGATTGAATTCTGGGGTTTTACCAGCTGTTTGAACAAAAGGTTAGCTTTTTGTCAAGATCATGATGTGAAGTAAATCGGGGGAGACACACTCCGAGAGGATATAACATGGATAATATCAAGATTTTAGAGTTTTGCAGGTGCGGGACATATGACAATTCAGCCAGAATTAGACGATAATTACTACTGCAGTCCTTTTCTCAATTGCTATAGGACAGGATGAATAGGCTGAGTGGATAAGAAGTATAGACGTCACCCTGAATGATGAATTTCAGGGAATTGGAGGTTGGTGAAAGGCGACAACAACACATATTTAGACTTATATACTGCAAAAGACTGTTTCGTGATATGATATAGTTTTACACTTGAGAATTATATGAGTTTAATGTTGTTTACCTGAACATGTACTAGGTGAAATCAAAGATAGAGACTCTACAATACATTATCCATAAACAACACATACTCATATATCCGAATAATCAAAATACCAAATTCCCTTGGACACCAAATTCCCATGAAAAAAATTAAGCTTGAATCGTTGAATCGTTTCTAGAAATATCTATAGAAATATGGGTTATGACAAACCACTGGAAACGTGGGTTCCCATGGTTGTGAAAACCTCCAACTTCAACCCAGTGATAGGCGATTTCCCGGCGATTTTTCGGCTCCAAGCTTGGCTATTTGGCCGAAAAAGGATGGGGTAAACAACCGAGCAAGGAAAAGACCATGGTTGGTTGGAATGTATAGGGGATTATACGGGGCTCAGTTATATAGGGATTGTAAGAAGCCAATATAAGGATCTATAAACCAACCAATATAATGGAATGTCACAAGGGTCATGATCGCTGCTCATTTGTCATCCTCACAAGTTCTTAGTTTTTTTCTTCTAAACGAAACCTTCAAAAACCATCAAACACCATGCAAAATGTTTTAACAGCTGAAATAACTGCAAATATATCATGTCGTTTTTTTTCAAAACAAATCCTGGCATTTTCAAACATCAAAATAACATCAAGAGCTCAAGCCATTATGATCCGATCACCATTTCCCATTTAGATCGGTGGCTTCGATGAGTTTTTTGTTCAACAAAAATCCAACGAAACATATTTCCACCTGTTAACGAAGTCCTATGTCACCAAAGATTCAAAAACATTATAGATGTCCAGAACTGTTGATACAAAAGCACGCTTACTTTATGAACTTGATGTGCTTTGATTTCTTCATGTTCCATCATGTTCCACTGATTCAGAAATTCAGGACCGTGCTCCCTTGAACTGGAAAAAAACAGGAAACAACTGTTTGAGTTCAACCGTGTCAGCTCATTCCAACCTTCAACAACTTGCCTTTGTTGCCCATTCTGTGCTGTGAAAGCGGCGCCGAAACGTACAATGGACACAGAGGCTTCTCCGAATCGTGACTGGACTAACCCGAAAGGGGGAAGATGGAGGGCCTTAAAGGATTTTGGAATTGATGGTAGGCAGGCAAAAGAATTCCACAATTGGCCAGGTTTTCGAATGATTTGTATATTTTGTATGGTGGTTGGTGGTGGATGATGTGTGGATGGTGGTGTTTTTGAACAGTTTTTGAATTCATGAATTTGCTGGAAGATGGTTCAACTTGACAAGCATGTTTTCAATGGTTTCAAGTTTGGATTAATTAATGTCTAAAAACACATGAAGCGATTCTCCAGATGCCACAAAAGAATTCCAGTACTGTTTGGCAAGGTACCGTGCTATCGTTTTAGCCAACACCAGTGTCTCAAAATTCCCTTTTCGTGATATTTACAATTGAGGAATGAGGCAACATGTCACTTTTTTCAATTTTTGATACATAGGTTTTCGGTGTTCGGAGAAGTTGCCTTTTTTTGGAGTGATTTTGGGTTCAGTTTGGGAACTTTTTGGCGGGCTTTTTTGAATTGCAAGGAACTTTTGAGGGTGAAAAACTCCATGAAAATAAGCACTTGAAAAGGTGTTGCTCATTCACGGACTTAGATGAGATTATAGCATTCTGCCCTGGAACTAGATTGGCTCTTTAACTTTTAGCTGTTTGCCCCAAAATTATGATCATGTAGTAGTAACTATGATAATAATCGTAGTGTAACGTTCATAAGATAATTGATGATTTAACATATTCCTTTATTAGAAGTCTTGAAGCATTTCAAATTATCATATTGATTATTAGAATTAATGAATGTAACATCATGATATTACTTAACTTTGTGTTTTCTTAATTTCATACTCTAATATATGATTTTCAAAAGTTCAAGAATTAGATATTAAATATCAAATCTAAATTGATTAAGACAACTCTATGCCGCAGCACTGTCTTTGCAGCAAACTTGTTCCTATTTTTCCACTGAAATAGCGCTGACCAATGTAGGTGTGTACTGCCTGGCAGCCATGGGTGGGAAAACAAAAGAAAAGTGTATAAGTCTGGATAGCTTTGCACTTTCCTCAGTGTAGATTGACGATGGCCCGCATAGATGTGCGCTGACCAGCGCAACTTTCAGCGCTGACCAGTGCCTTTTTCGCTGACCAGTGCAACTTTCAACACTGACCATTAGTTGTTCTAATTGTATATCATGTTTTGCCTGCAACTTTTGTTAATAATGCAATGTGCTTGTTTGTTACATGTCTGTTTGCAGTACAAGGTAGTATTGCCATCTAGATGTTTGCCTTCAATAGATGATTTTTCAATCCACTATCCCATCTAAGGCGAAGAAAGCATCTCCGACGGGACTTGCCACTTTGAGGACTCCAGTTCCGTGGTGATGAAGGTGGTGGAGCCATGAACCACAAAAGTCAAGCAGTTGAAAAATGGATAACAACAGACCTCACGAAATTTCAGGCGATCAAGATAGGAGTGAAGTTCTTTTGGAGGTACAACAGGGTCAGAACCAAGAAATAACACAGAAATAGTGAAACAGGCCTACTTCGAGGTGAAAATACATGACACTGCCAACAAATTTTCTTTAACCAGGGTTTCATTCATTTACAGAATTTTAGACATATATACATATTTATTTGTTTATTTGTATGTACATGTTTTATCTCTCTTTTTACAATTAATACAATATATAAGGGTCTATTGATATTGATATCCATACATAGGGACTGTACGATGTTTGCCACCAGGACAAGGCCTGGCATACCGAGCTTTTGCAGAGCTGTAGGCGCGGGAAAACTTTCAGGCTGAGTTTCTGAAATTGATAAGGGTTCCAAACGCCCGGTTGGTTGGGCTATATATCATGGCCCTCCTAGCGTACTCCCTCCAGGAATAAGGGTTCAATTCAACAACTCTTAAGTAACCCATCAAAACTACCCCCACCAGAAATAGGGGCTTGTGATCAGGGGTTATTAGCCGCATGCCTGTCCGTTAACAAGGCCTTATTAAACCATTCTTTTTGGTCGGTAGTTTTGATGGGGCTAGTTAGGAGGGCCATGATATCTAGGGGATGAAATAAGGATCCCTCAACCAAGCAGGATTTCATGGAAAGTCAGCGGCGTTTTGATTTCTCAATGCTCATATGACCAGTGACCAAAACTCCTGGCTATATGCTGTACATAAGGGATTAGAGTAACTACCCATTTATAAAGGGATTATAAGCCATTATGAGGATCCCTGTAAACCAAGATGGAATGTCACAAGTGGTTTGAATGCGGCCGAGATCCAAACCTTCAATCCACAGGGGTGGACACCTGGGAAGATAGTCATTGTGTACACATTTATACGGTATATTGGTATATCATTTTTTTACATAAATATGTGCACTCATCAAAACTCACATGGACGTGAAAAAACGATGCTTTGGAAGAGGAATTCCTTTCAACTATGGAGAGTTTGGGTGTCCATGTTGGTTTTCGGGGGTGTATGTTTGTAAGGTATCAGAGGAATAGCAGATTTGCGACAGATGTCAAGGAATATTTTTAGAGAGATCTAGAAATATATGGAGGTGAAAAACAACACCTACTAAACATGTTGCCGTACTATTCCTATGATCATCAAAGTGTGGTTCACGAGGGGTGTTTTGTTTATTCGGAATAATTGTTTGTCTTGAGAGTATACCAGTATGGACATGTTTATTGCGTAAAAAACCCATGTCTGGAGACGGTGTACCTTGTTCTTGATCCATTTCGAATGAACGCATGAACAAGAAAAGGTAATGCACTTTACAAAACATCCATCATTTTTTTCACTATATTTGCGTTAGCAATAACTAACTCAAACAAAACAAAGTCCATGCTGGTCCTTCAACAAAAGATACCAAAAACGAGGCGAAGAGATGAAACTGCCAAGACACTCCAAGCACTTTTTGACCAATACGTCAAGTACCGAGGTGTTTGGGTGGATAAAGTTTCTTCGGTGGTTCGCTTGATGGATTGGGATCGCATGACGACACCAACGTTTTTTTTTTGGTGTTTTGAAGAGGATTGGAAATGAAGATGTGTGAACATTTGAAAACATTTCATGGGTCAACAGAAAGTGACGTTCCTTGGATATGTGTGTTTAGTCATGATTTTCAATGTCAATAAAATGAGTTTCCGTAACAACACTGATGCTTTATAAAGTTGATGGTAAAAAGATGTAAACAGAATAAACCTGTTGAGATGTACGAAACTCTTTTGAAACAGATTGGATCATAATCCCAAATCTGAGTGTCACAAGAACTATACGGACCAAACACCCGCACAAAATGGCCAGTTGAGTAGGAAATCAATGGACTTTTTTTTCCTGAGACATGTTGAGACACACCCAATGGGTGCAGAAGATTGTCATTGAACACTGTTCATCCCTTCATCTCGGATCTCGCTGGACTCCGGAAACTTTCCCATGAGACATTAGAAGATCAGATTGGATGGATAGCAAACATGATGGTGGCTCTGCTGAAACATGTGTTGTTTCTATCTCTTGGTTGAAATTTCACGGTGCTATAAATCCATCCCATAATTACTCACTATATAATCCTGGTGCGGAGAGCCGCTGTGGCCATGCCAGGCATGATGAGTTCGGCAGCCTTGGCGCCGCCCATGCCCGAAGTAGAGGAGTTTCAGCTTTCGGGGTTGGGGAAAGGATCCCTCCAGCAGCATCATTCAGGAAGAATGATGGTTAATAACCACCTTAATAAGGCCTTGTTTTTTGGGGAGGTGGCATTAGGGGTGTTTGGCATTACGGGGTTCCCTCCTCAGATTCTCATGAACATCGGATGGACGGATGGATTGAAAGAACATGTTTTTTGGGCATACATTTTGTGTCAAAGTGGTACCTTCCAGTTGGTGGATCTTTGAGAGTACCAAGTTTTGTTTTCAACATTTCAAGATGTTAGGGCACCCCCCCCAAAAAACTATCTTTATCACATCGGGCAGGAAAGATGTTCATTTGTTGTTCATCCCTGAAGGTTTTTTTCAAGCAACGACAGGGCCTCTTTTTTGGTCGGCTAAAAAATCTATGGAGCAGGAGCCAAAAAGTCCCGAAGAGTTTCAGCAGGCCAATCACAGGGAGATGGGATTGGCGTTTGTGATTTTTAGGTGAAATGAAACGATGCTTGTCTTCATATACACATTTATTGTAGTTTCATGTAGTAGAAATGTATTTACATATTCACATATATTAGATAGTCCATCCAAGAGCGTTATATATATATTTGCAGTTGCATATTTGACAAATATGTGTATATATGATTGTATGTCCCAGCAACTCAATATGCGGTCTATTTACCTAAATTTGGGTAGTTTAGAGAGTGAATGTAGCTATTGTTCGTCCCATGGATCCTATGGGATGATTAGGGCACGCTTGTGTTACATAGTGTGCTATAACCCTTTGTGTACATGAATCATCACCCACTAGGACAATCATCCATTAATCCTATAGGTGATAGAACATCATGCTTAGGTTTCGGATGACGGCGGGTTTGGTCCATCTCCCTGTTTTGAGGCTTTGCTGCTGACGCAGCAAAAATTGAAGGACGAGGAACGTCGAAGCAAGGTGGGTTATCTGGGCAAGTGTTCGTTCACAAGATTGTGCGGGTTAAACATGAGGAATATGCATCCACAAAGAAAACCAAACTTTCCTTATGCTGGGTTGCTTCCAAAAAAAGGTGGTACACCCCAACTCAGCCTTGTCGAAAGGACATACTGTTGATGTACAAAATCTTGTACACTGCGATGTAGTATTAAAACAATTCGCTGATTTGCGATCCTCAGCTCATGGTAAATTGATGATTTGAGGTGGTGGTTTGGGATTAAGGGTATCCCTCAGTAACAATCTTTCACAGGAACTCAAACCACCAGGCCCCAAACCACAGATTCCCATCCTTCGATGCCTGGCAAATTCCAAAGGTCTAAGGCAAGATCACATTATTCAGCATTCCTACACCATGATATGTATATATTTATGTATATGTATATATCGTCCTCCCAAATATGTCATGCTTCAGTTTTGAGAATTCTCATTTTCAACAACTCAGACACAAAAAGTACACCCTGGTAAACCAACATAACAATGGAAAATGGACCCCAATTGATGATTATTTTCCTATTGAACATGGGGATGTTCCAGCCAGCTATGTTAGTTTACCAAAGGGTATTCCACGCACTTTCCGCCCCCGGTGGGTTACACCCACGTTTTGCCTGGAGGAATTGGAAGCCCAGTTGGCCGCGACGCAACGGCAACTGAAGGTGAATCCTTCCGCGGGTGGGTGGATCCGATGGGCTGAAACACCGGGGAGTTTATATGGGTGTTTCCAAAAAATAGGGGTGGGCCCCCAAAATGGATGGTGAAAATAATGGAAAACCCCTATTAAAATGGATGATTTGGGGTAAAACCCACCATTTAAGGAAACACCCATATAGAGAAAAAACATCAAAAAAAACACCTGGGAAAAAAAACACAAGAATAGCAACTGGAACATATGGAACCTGAAAACTGAAACCCGTTTTTTTGGTAAAAAACTGATTTGAGAACATTGGCTTTCCAGGTTCTGGGAGGATCACCTTTGACCACTCATACTGTTGATGATTCAGAAATCCGGCGATCACCAGGTGAGGTTGGTAGTTTATCCCATTATTTACAAGGGTTTTATACATCCCAGATGGTGCAGGATTTCTTCCATCAACAGTAGTTATATATACACATTCAAAATCTAATGTGTTTTAGATCCAGCTCATCATACTCTGGAGTTTAGCAGAATGTTTTGGAAGCAGCCAGGTTTTGTCAGTATCAGTGGCAAGGTTTTTGTTGCTGCAGCTTTGTTGTAATCCAGCAGATACCGTAGCATTTGTTCACAACACGTTCAAAACTCACGTCCTTGAGAATAGCCACCAATATGAGACGTTGGTGGCTTTAAAGATTCTGAATATCTTCACCGAAAATGATCCAATTTGACGATGGTATTTTTCAAAGGGGTTGGTTCAGCCACCAACTAAAAACTTGTGGAGAGGGTACGTGTTTGTTTTGTTCTTTCATGGTCTTTACCGTTTAAAGGTAAAAGTGACTCCTTTGTTTTGACTGAAGTCATTTTGGCTTGAGCCACAACGGAACCAAGAAAGTGGGGCGAAACTGGGGATCTTGCATCCTGAAGTCGTGAACCTTAGCGAGTTTTACAGTTATATATCTCAATTGGTGCCGCATATCAGTCGTCAAGGGTATGATTCATCATGTCGTTGACTATCTATATATACAATGTAATATCTATATCTATTATGTAAGCCAAATGCCATCCCCAACTCGTTGTTTACAATCATCATTCCATTTGAATCTCTGAGAAAAAAACACTGGAAAACGTCTCGGACTATGGTCGCAGGCATTGACACATTCCTTTGCTGACTTAGCGGCTTTTCGCGCCTGAAAACATGCCCTCCCAAAAACAAACTAGGAAAGACAACTACATCCCAAGGTGGTTTCATTCACACATCTTTGACAGCCTCTTGTCTTATGGAAATCTCGGTATTTCAAAGGAAAAGACTTGGGCCCACAGTAATTGTTTCTTCCCTGGGGTCGGGAATCAAGGTGGTGAAAATTATTGGTTAGTCCAACGTGTTGACTAGAAAATGACTAGAAAACAAAACACAAAAAAGCACTAACTACGAAGCTTAAGTTGAGTTACACTGAGACTATATCATATTATCTATGCTCTCTCAATTTTCGGGGTGTTCTAGTTTGATGAAGTTTTTCATGATTTGCCCAGCCCTTTCCAAGAAAGGACTTTGGGTTCCTCTATATATAAATATATATAATATAAAAATAGGTAGATATATAAAAATATATACGCATTATAGCTGCCTATTCTTAGCAGTCACACCCCACCTTTCCATGGACAAAAGGTAAACACACATTTCATTCCAACAACCACAACCACAACGAGCCACAATTACCATAGTATCCATATATCTTACATACGGTTGATGGAAAAAAATCCTGCACCACCATGTCAAAAAACCTGTAAATAATGGGATAGACTACCAGCCTCCACTTGCGCAATATGTCTGAACCATCAACAGCATTTTACATATCTTACATATCTTCCCTGCCTTTGCCATGGATGTTGATGCTTTGTTCGCTTCTCCGCCTTTGGCTTCTTTGGATCCGGATATCATAAGCTTCCTGCGGGAAAGCCTAGCACCGGAAAGCTTACCCAGTGAAGCGGCCGAATTGCTACAACCTTTTCTGGTAGATGCAGAACTGGCAGATGAGCAACAGAAACTTGGGAAAGAACATGAGGGAAAGAAACTTGGGAAATCACCCAAGTAAAGGGGGAAACTCATCTTCCATCCACCTCCATTACTTTGGGTTCCAAATGTTCAGTTTTGAGGGAATGGATACAGATCCCAGCGAAAGGGAAAAGGTTTTCATCATCCACTCAAAAGTACCTTTGGGAGGGCATATGTGATCGTTCCCAGGAGGGATACATTGGGTGTGGCCCCCTGAAAGCATTATTGCATTTCTAGGCTCTAGGGGATTCCAACCTAAACCTTCATTTGCCACTGCTACTGGGAAGGGACAACCCAAGGCATACAGCACTAACCCCGCAAGATGGATGCAAAAGATTCTGAAGAAAAAAAGCACGCCATCCCAAAAGGAAAATCCTCCGAGTAAAAATCTTGCAGGGGGCACTATGAGTGAGTGGATGTAGATTTGGAGATTATTGGATCATACTGCTGTTTGAAGGCAAGCTTTGATTTGATTTTGATAAACTTGTGAAAACAGAATTGGCTGTGACCTTACCCCAAGCTCAAAGAAGTGATCTTTAATTTCCAGGTAAGCCTCCAAGTGGGACAAACATTGGAATTTTCGGTGTGTTTGGAAGAACATGTGGGAGAAGTTTGGAGATTTTGGATGACATATGTTTATATATGTATGTTGGAGATGAGGGTGATTTTCTTTGCTGTACAGAAATTTGGTCAAGTTTGGGATAAGCGGCAGTTTTACGGTACTCACTCTTTGTTTACTGATGAAATTGCGCCAACGATATTACACTCCGGTAATCTAACATAGCAATCGAAAATCCACCATTTGAAGATGTATTTCCTATTCAAGATGGGGATTTTCCATGGCTATGTTTGTTTACTGGAGGGTACGGAATTTCGGAGTCGGCATGGAAATAATTTCGATTCTATTGTGCGGAGAAGCACATGGAAACACTTCTAAATCCATGTCCGAAAGACAGCAATCTGGCTATGTCAGGAGCTACTAGCCACCATTATCCCACCCTTGCAGCTGTTCCTTTGAGTAACCGATACCAGGTTTCACTTGTTTTCGACTATTTTCGACTCGAGGGTGCTTTGACATGTCTTGTTAGAACCTGCATTTTTGGATGATCTTTCCCTTTGTTTTGCTTTGAGATAAAGGATACGAAATTAAAAGATCAATACTACCCCTATGTCCTATGTGATCATGATTCATGTCTTTGAATGAATCAGAGAAAAAGGTTCCCTCTTTAGTCAATCCAATTTTTCACCAGCAACTTCGTCCTCATCAAGGACTCTGATTCTTTGCGAGCGATTTGCCACTTGGAGCATTCAGAGGTTGTTGTTGTTTTTGTTGTTGTTCTTATTGTTCTTGCTGTTTGTTTTCTTATTGTTGTTCTTGGCCTGCAAGGCCCATGCTATCCCATCTCACTTGTTGTGGTGAAAATATGTCAATATCACTGCACCAATATGAATGTTCCACTACCACAGTAATAGTAAGTTACTAGAGACGTATATGTTGTTCCTTCCACAATCATGCAACGCTATTTTTGAAAATACTGTACCTCCCTTCCACTGAAATATGATTGTTGCAGGAGTAAATTGCTAGGTTGCCCATGAACCTATGTCCAATTCCCTTCCTCTCTAGGTGTTGGATTGCAGCATTTTTTTATACAGCAAAAAGTTGGGATATGGGAATTGATTGATTTGTTTGTATAGAAGTACATGTAAGTACTGTAGTAGTTTGTAGGTACACTCCGGCATTTAGATATACATATTTTGGTATTTATCAGGAAAGATGAGCATTTCCCTCACGGCCATCTTAAACTACCAGAGGGTAGGTTGAAACCACCAGCTAGAATTCCTCGAGTGCTAAATGCTGAACTTTTGGTTGTTTTTGTTGAACCGTGAGTGATCACCCCAAGGCCCCAAGACACAACATGTCTATATATTTCAAACCTTCCATCAAAACCCATCCATTTGTCCACATAACTCTCATCATGTCCATTGATTTCTTGAGTTTCCTTGACTTTTTCAGACACCAAATTGCTTGAACCATTGCAAACACCTCCCCCCCCTGAGGCCAAACCCAAGTCCCTGGAAGTTGGTGCCAGCACCGGCGGCTATAGCAGCGCAACACGGGCTCCACCGCAAGCAGCAACCATGGCGGGGCTCAGCCAGGAGAGGTGATCTGGAAGACCGGTTCGATAGGGTAGGGGTGGGTGTAATTGTAATTGTTGTTGTTGTTGTTGTTTACAGGGGGGTTAGAAAAGGATAGTCTGATAGTTACATTATATTACCCCAAAAAGAACTTCAATAGATTATTTTTTTGCTGTTGTCGAATCTCGAAAATGAGATAGTTAATTTAGCCATTTCTAATGGGGTTAGGGGTTCTATTTCCCGCAAACTTCCAAAATATTAGGAAAGGGTATTCCCTCTAAAGTGTTTGTTATGCTTACAGGTGCTAAACCTTAAGTGATGAGGATGATGGTGACGACAAAGAAGAAGAAGAAGAAGACAACAATGATGATGATGATGATGATGATGATGATGATGACGATGATCATGATGTTGATGATGATGATGATGATGATGATCATGATGTTGATGATGATGATGGCTATGAGGATGATCACGGTGAGGATGATGATTGTTGGTCAAATGACGTTCACTATGATTCTGAAGTCATTACGGTGTTGCTCTTGCTGCCGCTAATGATCACAACAATACTCTATTGGTTTGTTTCATATCGCCAACTCCGGTACAATTTGGGAAGCTCCAGTCTTATCTTGTGTCATTCAGGAGGGGCATTGATACCGCCACCAACATCAGTAGTGGGAGATTGACAATGGAATGCAAAGACCAACGCATACTTCCTGGTATGGAAATATGAATGTAAGGACCAAATCTTTGGATCGCATGACACAACATATCTACTCACTTTGGTTCATTGTCAGCGTTTGCTGTAGAAGTTTTGGCCTCTTTTTCTGGCTGAATTGGAAGGATATCACACGACCAAAACAACTACAACCATGTCAGGTTGCTGCTTCAGGGGAATCTTGCCGACATAAACAGACCTGAATAGGTGGCTAAGTCTGTTAAGTTTAGGGAACTCCCCCAGTCAAATAATGTATGTCGGATCTACCCCCACCCAGTAGTAGTGGCAAACAAAGTTTACGAGGATTCCCTACTAAAAACATAATAATCATACATAATCATCCTGGTGACTGTTGCTGGGTGGTGGGTAGATCCAACATATATTATATGATATGTTTCCTACCTGTACATGTTTATGGGGATGTTTATCATGAACTGGAAGACTTCCGTTGAAAATCCATTTTTATCACCTCAGGACACGGTGTCCAAGGAGGAAAATCCTGTGGAAGCTGAGGCTAGGTGAAACCATCGTCGCAGTGGTAGAACGGTCGAGGATTTTAGAAGTACAAAACCAGGAAGACCACGTTTCAATCATATCAATGCACTTGGATCCTTCAATTGATGATGATGATGATGATGATGATGATGATGATGCTGATGCTGATGCTGATGATGATGATGATGATGATGATGATGATGATGATGATGATGATGATGATGATGATGATGATGATGAT
>DF241163.1:0-59412 GCA_000507305.1 Breviolum minutum Mf 1.05b.01
TTGCTGTAACCGATGCCAAAGCCAACAAAAAACACTAGCACTCGCTGCTATGTTATGTTATATTATGTTATGTTATGTTCAGAACACATTATATACCTAAGATTGTAAGGATGTAAACCATATCTATTCTCCAAGTTGATAATCCACCAACAAGATCTACGATACACTTGGCACCACAACATCCTAGCAACTTCCAAATAATCGAGTCGTATATAATTGCCCACCCACAACCATGGATTGTTTACGTATACCCATGTGCATGTAACGTCTATGTCCAATTTGATACCCAAAAAAAGCAGCTGGGTGTAAAAAAGACACCCCATTTGTTTTCCATGGTGTCGTTTCGCACTGTTGAACAGTCGCTAGACAAATGCGCCGCTGCATATGCAACGAAAGATCGCTAAAACAGCAACATCCCTTCAAGGATGGTGGCCTAGCTGAACTGCGCATCGAGTCTGAAAGTATGGCATTGCTTTAGCAACAAGCAGTTGGACAGGTCACAAAAGTTTGAAAAACATCAAGGACCTACAAAAAACAATATAGTGTCTTTCCTTTCTCTGGTTGTTGTTTGGCAGAGAATTTTAGGACATAAATCCGAATGATAGTCAACTATAAGTGCATTGGACCGTAATATGAGGCGGTCATTCTTTACCAAAGAGTTTTCCAACATTGCATATATTTTGATTGTTTGTTGGGAGGGTTGATTGATACATGCGCATGGGTCAATGTGCATAAATATAAACAAATATAAATTAAATAAACATATAAACATACGTACATTCATCATATATCAGTTAGAGTTAGAGTCACCTTAACATTTTCCTGACCCCAAGCAAAATTGAAAGGTACTCCATCTTGCATATGAATAACCAGAACCTTTGGACGTTAAACAAAAAGTGACCTGACCAAATGCATAAGGCTGCCGTAATGCCTAGACAATAATGAGCCACAAGGCATCCATAACAAGCCAGCCAACAGCCCCAATGCACGACTACCACATGCATGGCATGTCATACAACCAACCTCACTCAGGTATATTTACCTAGCCTATATACATTTGGTTGATTCTTATGGTAAAAGTGTAAAACTGTAGGTAAACATAAATATATGTAAATATACCATACATGCCATGGTATGAGTCATGTCAAGTCCAAACAATGCCGGATTGCACATTGTTCCTCAAGACTCACGAAACATTGACGTCGTATGAACATGTTTTTTGTTGATTTCATGCATACACCCAACCATCTGGACGTTTCCGAAAATAAGGATACCCCCAAATCATATATTTCAATAGGGTTTTCCATTATTTTCACCATCCATTTTTGGGGTATCCCGGATCCCTATTTTTGGTTCAACACCCATCTACCGTATGTATCATGAAAAATCACTGATACGATACGGAGCTGAGACTTGGCGTCTCCACGGTCACGAAGCGCCGATAGTAGGACCAGGTGTAAAATGTCGAGGACCTCGAGGATTAGTTAAGGACAAAAGAAAGTTACCCAAGGTGTGTATACCAAGTGTGTAGTTTTTCTATATCAAGACCAGGAATGATAGATATGTTCATCTGTTATTAAAATGTACTCCTATCATATCATATCTATAATTTGGTGCCAAATGGAAAATGGTACATGTCACTTTGCTAAAAAAACATGACACGTCAAATTCTATGTTTGGTGACTGCCATTGTTTACTCACAGACAAAAGACGACGGTTTGTTGCTTCCGCTATCATTTCCAAGTCAACTTAACTCACTCCGGCCGAATTTATCAGCCGCCGGGAGTAACCAAACAAGATCTCTCAGTGGTGGTTTCAATTTACCATCCTGGCAAACTGTAGGACAATCGGATGATGTTACCACTGTTACCATAGTAAAGTATGAG
This sequence comes from Breviolum minutum Mf 1.05b.01, assembly GCA_000507305.1. Lineage (NCBI taxonomy): Eukaryota > Dinophyceae > Suessiales > Symbiodiniaceae > Breviolum > Breviolum minutum. The sequence continues at coordinate 1,887 of DF241163.1, forward strand.
CTCCCTAAATCAAATCTAAATCATTCAAAATATATGAGACATAACTGAAATCACATATTTAATGTTCATTTTGAATTCGCAAGGACAGTTGATAGGTATGCATTTCAGAGCTTCTTGACACAGTCAAAAAAGAATACACATTCAGTCACATCCAGTCTGTATCACATGTGTGTGCGTGAAAAAATCTGAACACATTTTACATAAAAGCTTCATAAATAAACCATAGTAAAACCACCACCGAGAAGGTATACAATGTATACATGGGTATACTGGATCAAAGCAAAGAAACGGTTGTAAACATCGTTCCGGTGACCCACCATTGCTGAGCGTGCGTTGCACTCGAACAGGTAGGGGATCCCAGGTGCTTGCTCTGCATGCTAATGTGGCTAGTGCAGCTCAACGAGGAATCCTCAATGTACCCTAAACAACTGTCAAACTTTTAGCTGGGCATTGGTTTCAACCCATCTGAAAAATATTAGATATATTAGTCAAGTTGGATCATCTTTCCCAAGTAGGGGTGGAAAAAAAAATGTTTGAAACCAACACCTAGTTAGTTTGAAATGGTATGGATCAGGAACCCATTCTCGGAAACTACCTCTTACATTAATCAAGTATAATCAAGTGATGTCGGTCTGATGTCATGCCAAGAGCAACCATCTCCACACCCAGAGACCCTTCCTCCGGAGATTTTGCGTGGCTTCGCCGCTTTGCCCGGAAGATGTAAAACGCATCGACGCATTCTTGTTGGAGTTCCCCAGTCTCTGGCTGCAGTGCAAACATTAAATTCAAAAAAAAATATACTCAATACTTTTATATATCTATATATACAGTATATATGGTATAGAAAGGTATGCGGTATGCATTTTGAATGACTTTTCCTTTTCAGTCTTTTGTGCATAACGGCTGGTGGATTAGAATGTCCCACAGCGATCCTGCACGTGTTCCCCACAGCGGGGGCAGCAAAATTGACTATATACAAAATGTCAACCTGTGGCAAAAGTTGTGCATCTTAGGGTTTCTCCTTTTTGGGGAAAAGGGAAATGTCTTGTTTGGAAATGCTTTTCAAATTTCAAGTCTGCCACCAGTCACAAACGCCAAGTGGCAACAAGAGCCACTAAGGAAATTCTGGTTCAGAATGCGTTTGCGGCCCCGAGCGCGGCTAAGCTGAATTTCTTTCACTCACTGTCGTGTTGTGCCACCTGGTTTTTATTGGGAAGGATATGCAAACATACAACTCATGATTGAAATGAGATTTGGGAATACAATCATTCCTGGAAATAGGGTAAAATAACAATCCAAATACTATTCATCGTTAAAAAGGCATCAAAGTTCAACTCTAGATTACAAGATGCATAATTGACAACCAACTATTTCCACCGGTTAAATTAAATGCGTGCCCTGATTTTTTTTTGGGGGGGGGAGGGGGGTGCCGTGATTTCATGCCTCCACTTTAATTTGCTGAAAAGTTGAAAAAGGGTGGAACTACAGTGCATCATTCACGGCTCCATTTCCCACAAAACTACCAGTTCGCCCCTGAAAAATGGTGTATTAGAAACTACTGAACCCTTGGAGCCTATTCGTTTCACGGGCTCCCACATCGCTGACAAGTTTAAAACGCTTGGAGGGTATAAAGGTCCCAGCAGTTTTAGTTGTTTCCTACTCGAGGCAATGATTGAAGATTGTAGGATAAACCATGTGAACCACCAATTGAGCAAGCTAAAGCATCAAGAATTGAAACCAACTCCGTTTCACAACAAGCCAATCTTTTTGAACACCATCACTGACGCAAATCAGAGATAATTGTGAACAACAAGCTGCCTGTCAATTTGCGGCCATGTTGATTTCGCAAGCGCTGTTGGCATTGCTTTTCCAAAAGATGCACTTGGAGAGCAATCGTCGTGCCTCCATTAAAAGGTGACTTCTTAAGAGCCAATCACAAAAGCCATGAGCAACATGGTCCCCAGCTTCGGAACGGTGGACCAAGCATCTGAAGTGATACGTGCCGGCCCACCAGATCCGTCACAATAATTACAGGCACTCCTCGTGGTACAGCGGCATACCCCGCAGTTGACCAAACCCGCTGGGCAGCCTCCACTTGATGCTCCTGATGCTCCATAGTCAGGTGTATTTGGGCGAGAGTTCACTGGTGCATTGCCACCAGCACCATCACACCATTTACAGGTAGATTCCGGTACATTCTTGCAAACTCCACAGTCTACACCTTTGAATGAGCTGCGCAACTGGTGACCAGTCGAGTTGTTGTTTGTGACTTCCCCAAAAACTGTACCAAAGAAGAGTGCCACAATCCACAAGAACTGCATGGCAATCAAAGCTTCCTCTTGAAGTTCTTGAGTCTTCTACTGTCTATCGCTGAGGCTCCAAAATGCTTGAGCCAATTTTTCAACGGATATTTTCCATCCAGGTATCCCAAGTATCCTTTAAGCAGGTGCTACTAAACCTCCGAGGAAAACAACCTCATCCCATCAGGACCTTCACCTTCCCCACCCGGGATGAACATTCCATCCACCATTTTGCCGCACCTTGGGTCCGTTTGGGCAGCGGATCCAACACGCCGCCTATTAAGGGGACGATCACCCGTTTTTTTTGGGGGGGACGTTGACTGGTTGGTGGTTGAACCAACCCCCTTTGAGAAATATTAGTCAAAATGGGAATCTTCCCCAGGTGGGGGTGAAAATAAAAAATATTTGAAACCACCACCCAGTTGATGTATACCCCTCAAGAGTCAGACCCGGTGGATTTTGAAGTTTCATCATGGGAAAGGAGACTATCAAGCATTGTAGTTTCCCTCAATAAGGCCTTGATAGGGGCTTTATTTCTTTGGGGGGGTGGCGTTGGGGGGGGACCCTCTTAGCTTCCCATGATCATTTCCATCAATGTTTTTGAGATGAAAAAAGAGGGTCATCTCAACGATGTGGTTTTGTGGTGGATACGGCGTTTTGATATTCTCAAATAGTTCGCTGGGATGGATAAATAGATAGATTAACTGGAAAGGATGGATTGATAGATAGATTGATACATTGATAGATTGACAGTTTTGATAGATCGATTGATCACTAAATATCTGAATGATCACTACAATCACCCCCGTAGTGTCACGATACAATTTGCCCAGAATCAAAGTGCAATTCACGTTCCGTCTCCATACCTTTTGCTCAGCACCATGCAACACTCCCTTTGGCTGCATTCCCTTTTTGTTGACGCCACAGCAAATGAGACATCCAATCAAATCCCTGTCTTTCGGGATAAATTTAGCATATTAAAACCACAACCAAACACAAAACACATCAAGAAATGCATAGAGTTCAAGAGTAGAAGTGTTATTTTACTCCCAACTTCTAGCTGTTTACTCCCAACTTCTAGCTGTTTACCCCCAACTTCTAGCTGTTGACCCCCAACTTCTAAATTCTAGCTGTTTATCCCCAACTTCTAGCTGTTGACCCCGAATTTCTAGTTGCAAACGTCACAGTGAAAAAGTGAAACATATGTCTAAAGACCTAAGGAATGCAAGGATGAAACGGAAGACACCACGTGCGACTCGTCACCCAAAATGTCAATAGGTAGTGAGGTCCTTGACCTTTGGAAATCGGGTGGAACAGTTGGAATAGGGTTTAAAAAGATCTGGGTAAACACTCCATGGGCCCCCCAAACCTACATGTTTAGAGGTTTCTATGGTAAAATAACCTGGTGTTTAGAGGTTTTTACACTAAACACTGCTAAATCCAGGACATTTACCAGTCATACCTCCTGAGCTTAACGGTGTTTGAAAGGTATGTTTTTGGGGTCCAGTCCGATCTCATCAGCTTTGGTGTTTAGAAGCCTAGGGTAATACAAACCAGTGCAATTTCAAAATTGAATATATATATATATATATCTAGTTGGTGGTTTCAACCCATCTGAAACATATGAGTCAACATGGGAATCTTCCCTAGGTAGGGGTTTAATTAAAAAAGGGATTGAAATCATCACCTAATGACCTAGTAATGAAAGATATACAAAAACTCCAAACGATTTTAGGGGAATAGTTGCTTGTTTGTTTGCCACATCTAGTGCTCGCTCACAAATGCTTTTTTTTTTGTCCCAACGATACCCCGCGTTTCATAAACGCATCTTTGAAGAAGAACGGGAGTGAAGTAGGTTTGCATGCCATCTGATTATCTGGTGTCACTGCCCCCTAAAAGTGCAAATTCAAGTTCATCTACTCAAACTGCAATGCTGCCCAAAAGTCCTCCACGAACAAACTTGTCAACTCAAACAGCTTCCGAACGGAAACATTCCCAGCCACACCTAAAATCACTCCCGTAACAGCTCGCTCCCTATTGCCGTTTAAGGAAACTTCCTCGACTCCATCCCCCCCAAGAAAAAAACACCTTAAGTTCTTGTTGAACTTCTATTTTCCCGAAAACAAACACGGCAATAACAACTTCACCATGACGTCGATGTATCACCTATCAAAAATTTGTGACTTTTCAGCTAGCCATGTTAGTTTACTGGAAGGTAAACCGGTAAACCTATCAAAAATAATGGGAAGATTTGTCAAACAACTCTGGCAAGGGTTTCTGACCCCCCAACATTTCCCAGGTCTGCAAATCCAAGTCTCCCTCGTTGCGCACTTGTTGCAGAACTAGGACGCCTAGTTCTAGAAGAGCTGAGATGGGTATAATCGTTGAACATCAAAAACCTGACATTCCATTACACTGATATCAGTTTATAGGGATCCTTATAACAGCTTATCTTATTCTCAATTTGTACTTGGGTAGTATGTCATCCCATATACTTATATATATATATACAGCAAATAACCAAGGTTTAGGTCACTGCTCAAATGCATTGTTGTGACGAATGCATAGGAGAAGGGTGGGGGTCTCAGGGGTGTCGGTAAGTGACAGTGGGGGGCGGGGTTCCAATGCGTGTCTTTAGGATGCAGGCATTTCATGGAGTGCTTTTAGTGCCCACCATGGACGCCCAGCCTAGCATTAAAAAACCATTTGGGCCTAGCTTCAAGGGGTTCAAATAAAAAAAAATGCTTCCTCAAGGATCTTGCACCATGCCAACCAAAAGCTAATTACTTCAAGATTCTTCAAGTCTTCAGTGTATGCATCTGAGTAAATATCATCTAATGTCTAATCAAAAACCATGACAATTTATACCGGGCTTCCTCAATGCAGTGTTGATTCCAATCTCTGTTTTGTGTCTAGTTCTGACTTTTGCCTGCTACCCGAAATACTCCAGAACAGGCTCCCATAACTCCATTGCTGAGAGACGTGGAGCAAACCGTCGGATCCTGGCAGCACGAATGGACAACACCGATACTCCGTGTGCAGGATGGTCATATCAAAACTCAACGGGTTTTACATGACCATACCCATATGGTCCATGTATGGTATATTTACCTACACTTGGTTGATTCTTATGGTAAATGCAAGGAAATATGTGAAAAAATACCATGCATGGATTGTTTGGGATAGGATTTCCTCCAAGGCAGGATGAAAACACAAACTCAACATCGTGAAGTGGAGATGCGATGGCTTAAACCAATTCGATGTCATAATCAGTGCGGCTGTTCTCATCCACTGATTGTCTGGGAGGTCAAATAAATTATGTCGCTGAACTTCAGTAGGGCCCAACCAAACAAAAAAAAAACAAGGAATATGACTCTGACATAGCCTGGCGCACCACAATAATTCTTGCATCCCGCAAATCATTGCATTCTGCTCGTGAAAAACAAACGCTCATCTACTCGCATTGCTTGTAAGATCTTCCCACTAGAATTCCCATAAACATAATATATGGCTGGTCAACCTACCCGCAGATATAAGGCCTTACCTTACGAAGGGCTGATTCACCATTGGTTTCCCTTAATCAGGGGTAGGCTGATTAGTCATGATACCTGCCAGGAACCTGGTCGTGTCACCACTGGTAACCCTTTGTCACCTCTACCCCCCTTCGAATCGTGCAGCGAAGAAACCGGTGAGGTGAGGTGCGTTGACAAATTGCGTGGCCTCGGCTTTCGATTCATCGAAGTCGTGTGACCCTATTTGTTACTGTTGATGGAAGAAATCCGAAACAACCACCTGGCATATATAAAACCCTGCAAATAATGGGATACACTACCTAGAAACTGGTGCAGAATTTCTTCCAACCGTATGTGTAGGTACATGGTTATAGTTTTCTGGCAAAGCAAATAACAACAGAAAATACTGTACTAGAATCACTGATGGAAGTTCAAATAAATATGGATTTTAGATATTCAAAGGGTCGTCTCTGTCAAAACCCTATACCCACTTCTCGAAATTATATATGTGCCGAAATGAATGCCCAACTATACCAGTTCGGGTCCCATGGATTGTTTAATGTGCAAATTCCTGTTATGTACCACGGATTGAATACATACCAAAGCCAAAAAACATGCAAGAACGTTCCCAAATCCAAATGATTAAATACCACCAGAAAACTTTAGATACATATGTTATATTTCAAAATACACAACATACATGTACATAAAGATATATCAGTCTATTATATAAATAAAAAGTTATAGACTCTTGTAGGTATCGGGGTTTGCAAATGAAATTTCAGATTTTCCGTTGAACAGGCACTTCATCAATCAACGGTGAATTGGAGGTCAAAGTCAGTGCTGAACTAGGCAAATTCGCACGTGATAACTCCTTTCATAAAGGGTTCCCATGGTTTCCCTGGTAAATCAACCTACACCTCCTGATCCATCAATACTGACGGTATATGTGGTCAGCTTTCTCTACAAAGTGGGCCCCGAATCCAGCTATAAATGGATCGAGTTCTAACCCCTTTAAGTAGGGTTAAATTCTCAGGTACTCATCTATAAGGCCATTAATGAGGGTTATAACTCCACTCATAACTGGTAGGGGCCGACCTTGTGTACACCTGCTCTCCACCAAGTGACGTGACTCGCTCACAGCCGGCAGCAGAGAACAAGGGCCAAAGTGCCTGAAGACAGGCGTTGCTTGGGCCTGCTTGGGTGGCAAAAATTTCAGGCTGTTGGCTGTTAGATATGAACCATACTTAATTTAAATGAAACACATTTGTACACGATTACCACCCAAAGGATTTTAAGACAACATCTATATAATCGATTAAATGTTAGCACCCAACAAAAAAACATGTTTGAAATGATTGCGTCATACCATTGTTTTTTTCCCATAGATCGTGATGAGTCGCCAGGGATTCCCATGACACATGGCAGTTGCAGCCTCATGTATAGACGCCAAGGCTGCGGGTGTCCGGCCCAAGTGATCTTCGTAGCAGGGATCGGCGCGGGCAGACAGAAGGGCCAAGCAAATCCTGGCAGCGACTTGCTAATGTCAAGTACCCTGCTAATGTCAAGTACCCTCTCTAAAGTTTAACCCATGGGATCCATGTATGTATACTATTCATGGATCCTATGGGTAACAGCTCGCCCCTGAAAAATGATGGGAAAGGAAGACTACTCTCCTTTTGGGGCCGAAAGTAACTTTTCAGGGTCGAACTGTTGAAACTTTGAGGGTGTAATATTGAGCTCGGATAACTTGGGGCCCGGCCGTAAAAAAAAACAGTGGAAAACCATGGAAAACCCAGTGGAAAATTATGAAGGTAAAACTGAATCTTCCCTTCATAACAAATAAAATACCCTCCAGTAAACCAACATGGCAATGGAAAATCTCCATGTTCTTTAGGAACTACATCTTCAAATGGTCCATTTCCATTGCCATGTTAGTTTACGGGAGGGTAGATCATCTACCCACTGTGAACCAGGTTTTTGGCAACCCGTCAATGGATGAGCCCATAGAAAAAAAACACATCTTGAACAAAATTCTGGGGTGATGGTGATGACCTAAATGGAAATCAACAAAAAATAGTGAAAAGGACTGATCTGAACCCAGTAACTAGCTGTGGAGCAGCAAGAACAATTGCAAAATCCTATCATCTGTCAGTGGTAGGGATGCATTGCCCTACTCAATGTGATTAAAATGGTCCGGTCTCTTGGGAATCTCGGCCTATTTCTTACCACTTCCATTCTAGTTCATGTCTTCTGAGGCAGAATGGTGATCAAGAACGTGTGGCAAAGCCTCTTTTGGAAGAGGACACATCTGTCAGCTTTGGCCAAACAAAAAGCATTGGCCAATGCCAAAACGGTGCCAAAGACAGAAAAGTTTGAAAGCAAATCTTCGATTCTCTGTCTTTTCCATGTTTTTTCTTGGAACAAAAACAGCTCGAATCTCACCCCCAATAAATCTGGGGCCCTCACATGAGATTCAAGGAAACCACATTCAAACTTCGGAAAGTTGAGCCTACCACTAGTATTGAAATGGCTACCATTTGCGTAACTCCCTTACAATTTAAATTTATAATCATCTAGACTCTGGGCATAGTCATCTACACAACTCCTGTGCCATTCCAACCCTTTAAAAACCATATGCCCTTCAAAATTGACATCCAATGGAAAAAAAAACTCCAACAATAGTTCCCTGTTTGAGTTGGGTTGATGATTTCCCTCTTGAGTTGAGTTGCTGTTGTTTTTCTGTTTCACATTCCAACCAGCAATATCGAATCCTCAACAAGCACCAACCCCCCTCGAAGAACACCGACTCTCCAAACTATCGGAGGCACTTGCCATGTGCCGCTTCAGCGGCTAGATGAAGTGCTGTGACACCAGTGCTGCTGCCCAAACTGGCGGCCCCGAAGATTAACATGGAACATAATCATGGAGATTTGGAAGATCATTTTCCTTTCTAAATGAGTGATTTGTAGGTTCCATGTTAATCTTCCAGGGTGTGAATGCTACTGATGGCCGAAATCCGGCTATATAACCAGTTGAGGGAAAGGTAATTGATCTACCATTATTTAATACAGGGTTTTATATAGCACCATCCCAGGTGGTTGGCCTTGGGGTTTCTGAACCATTAACAGTAGGATGAGTCATGCTGACTTTTGGAATCTAGATATATCAGATTGTGACCTGGTCCCTCTTAATTTGCATATCTCAAATAAATATTGAACATGTCTATAAACAACAAATGTAATGATGAATAGATACATTACTATGTATTTATATATATAAATACATTTATTCATATTTACAAAGAAAACACATGTAATATACACCTATATCTAACATAAACATCATATATTGTATATACAAAATAAATAACGTGATTATTTAGCTTGCAGTCTTCGTGAATTACTGTGTGGCTTCCTTCCACCTAAAAAATCGGCCAAGGGATGATTCACTGAGGGTACCCTGTCCACTAGTATATCCCATAGGATCCATGTATGGCATATTCACCTACATTTACCATGAAAATCAACCAAATGTAGGTAAATATACCATACATGGATCCTATGGGTATGTATATATCATTAAATCATGTTTTAGATATACGTACATACATTTTTATATATTATATGAATATGGGCCTTCGCAAATAGGACTCTGAAGTGCTCCAACAAATTAGATGAATTCAAATTACAATATTCTTAGCCTGGCTCCAAAACGCTCCCCCCAAAAAACCCAAACAATCCATGGGACGATTGTATATTTCCTTACATGAAAACCATACAAATCAACCATTCATGGATCGGTAAATATACCCATTCCCATGGGATGGTATGGGATATCACATGGTAGTTGCCTTTTAAAGGGGTTCCAACCCTTCAAATCTTCCGAGATCCGGTGTTTCACCCCGGATCTCAACCTTGGAGTTGCCCGAGCATCTAAAAGGAAGATGACTGAATCTGCTTTCCCAGCTGCAGCTGCGGCCAGTAATGCCTTGATATCTTGTGGATGGCAACCAGAAATCCGGCGAGGAAAACCAGTTGAGGGAAAGGTAGTTGATCTACCATTGTTTAATACGGGGTTTTAGCACCATCCCAGGTGGTTGGCCTTGGGATTTCGGAACCATCAATAATAGTGGGGGGATCTCCCATTTAAAAAATATGGTGCCCAGGAAGTCCAAGGACCCAAACTTTGCACTTTGCACATTGGTAGGATGGGGAATTCTTTAGATTCATCATCTCAAAGACCATCGTTTGGTTCGTCGTGGACTTCCAGGGGGTGTCCTTTTTTAAGGGATGAGGACAACTTCAACAGCTACACTCCCTGAAATCTAACAGCGAGTAAAGCCCCCGAAAATGGGATGCTTGGAAGACGATCCTTTCCTTTTGGGGCGGCTAAAGGCCTATTTTCAGGGGCGAACTGTTTGTTTCAGGGAGGGTACAAAATACAAACGTCATGACAATCAAACTAAAAAGTAAATTTAAGCTAGTTGATAGTGGAATATCGACCCAGTTCATGATGTAATTGCGCCTTCATGCGAGGGATTTCTATGCCATTGGCATGTTGATTTACCAAGGGTAAAAATATCGAAGTATGACTCAGTTTGAATCATTGTCAATTTCACGTACGCATATAAACATAGATCACATATTGTAAATTGATGCAATCATAAATATAAAATATATATATATAATATCTATATATATAAATATATATCTACATGTACCTATATATATATATATCTACATGTACCTATATATATATATTGACATGACATGAATTGACATGTATATAAAAGATGTGTGCATCAAGAAGAATATAGTAAATTCGTATATACACTTATTTAATCATTCAAATAATTAGATCAGAAACCATGACCTGAATGCCTCCACCTCGTTGGAAACACCCGTGATTTAATCAACGGCTGGTTAGTTCACCACCTACCCCTCCGGTAAACCGAACATAGCTGGCTGGAAAATCCACCATGAATGAGTCGATGTATTCCCTATTTGAATTTCGGTGAATTTCCACCCTGCCATGTTAGTTTACCGGAGTGTTGCCATCATCTTCCACCTGGCTTCAACATGGTTCAACATGTCCAGGGTGTACCTGGTACCTACTTGGTGGTGAAACACCAACAAACCTTTTTGAAACATATGCGCAAGTCAAATTGGATCATGAAACCCCAAACATTCGGGTTGAACATAAAAAACATATTTGAAACCACCACCTGGTTATTTTCAGTTCTACCAACCTACCTCTGTTTTTGTTAATCAAACACCCGCATGTTTTCAAAGCCAGTACCACCGAGTCAATCTCAACACGTCACTGTTGATACCTCTGATGCCACCCGGAGACTCCAAAGCAAGTTGCAAAAAAAACATCTCTTCTTGACACAGTGGTGGACAAAAAACATACACAATTAACATTATTAAGGGGTTATTAGATAACATTTATTAACATTAATTAAGGGGTTGCTAAGGGGTTATTAGGAGCTGATTTTCAAGTCCAAAATATCAGGAGCTGATTTTCAGCTTTGTTACCCTCCCTGAAGTTTAACAGTTCGCCCCTGAAAAGTTACCGAAACCCAATAGGAAAGGCTTGTATTCCAGTCACACCATTTTTCAAGGGCGAACTGTTAAACTTCCAGGGGGTACCTAACATTAACCATCATTGTCCCTTAATTATCCCCGTCATCTATTATAGCTCCTGCACGACACATCAATGGCCCAGTTGCGGTGTGGCCAGCCTTGGTGTCAAACAGAACATCACGGCATCCCAGTTTGTTTTTTTTTCATGTGAGTTTTAGACTTGGAAAGGTAGATCCTAAGATGTGAGATCTGCAGGTGGCCACGGGGAACTAAAATGATTTTTTTTGATCCCGGGATCCCTATGAATCTCTACTTTCCACCCTCCTTTTCCGCCCTTTTAGACTCATGAAATGTAAGGAACATTGAAAGACCCTCTTCTCACTCTCCAGGATTTTTTTCATCCACGGAGAGTGGCACGGATATCCACGTCTTCCAATTGCCACATCCAGATCGACCATCACCCCCTCTTATTGTGTCTTGAAATATGACATAACCCTAGTCTTCCAGTCATACCTCCTGAGGTTTGGTGTTTGGATGGCATACCTCCTCATGTGGAAGGTGTTTGGAAGCCTAGGGTAGACAAAATGGCAAAACTTATCAGCAAATGGATCAAAAGCTAAGCAACCTACCCCAAGAATCATTGGACATTTCGATGATGGGGCTTGAACCTGTATGACGCAGGGGTGCAGGTTCTCAAAATGACGCCAGTTTTGAGGTCCCCCAAAAAAATCTTAAGGCATTGAACTTGTCCATCTACATGTAAAATCCTTCATCTCAAACTACAGTAACCAACTCAACTGAGTTGAACAAAAAATCACTCCAGGCATTACCCTTCCCATCATGTTTCTATGTCAACCTCCCTCCAAGATCCATAGATTTGACATGATTTGACCACGTCACAGCGCAGGCATCCGCTCGGGCTGCACGGCGTTCCAGCAATTCCCGGCACTTTGGCAGGTCGCCCGCGGCCGCGGCTGAAACCCTGCAGCTCTGTGGTTTTTCGTGACTGCGGTGATGGCATACTGATGTTCAAAAAGGAATGTATAATTAATGTGATTTGTTTTTGGTATCTATACATGTATACCAGATAAACATAAATATTATGTATTCAAATATAGGGAAAGATTGATTATGTATGATTATGTACATAGTTCCATAATTCTTTTTTTCTGTTTGTTTGTTTTATTGCCGCCGGTTTCCGACAATCGAGTCGCTTCTTAGCATTTTCCTCTGGATATTCAGAAATGGGACATTGAGGGGAAGGAGCTGTGGCGTCTTCTTGTTTACTGTACAAGCTGCCTTCTTTTCAGAAAAAGGTTGAAAGGTGATTATTTCAAAATTCAATTTTCTTGAAAGTCATCTCTATCTCTTTCTATACTTACCTAGTTGGTGGTTTCAACCCATTTGAAAAATATGCTAGTCAAATTGGATCATCTCCCCAAATAGAGGTGAACATCAAAAATAGTTGAAACCACCAACTAGTTACACAGTCAATGGAGTTTCCTGGTTCCCTTAACAGGTGGTAGGTGATATATAATCACCCAATTCGCAATATATAAGTGGTATATAAGTGGCATATACTACCAATTGGGTGACTACATATCGCCTACCACCTATTAAGGGAACCAGGAAACTACAGCTATTGACAAAGCTACTCTTGGCAAACTCTTCAACAACCAAGGCTCAACTGCTCCTCAGGTTCCACCAAGGGTGCTGTACTGCGAAAGCTCTCACGTTTCAAGCGCCACTCCTATTTTTTTGATCCACCAAATGGGGCTCTTGTTGTTTGGTATCTTGGATAAGGGAGAATAAAAAAACCGCCCTGAAAAAAGAAAACCTAGGAATCACCAAAAACTTGGATGGTTCGTAGATGTCTTTTTCCTTGTTGCAAAGGCACATTTTCATGTTCCAGCCGCCAGCCTGTGCACGTTCGCGGCATTATGCACTCAAGCCACAACAGCTACGTAGTATTAACCATCGTTCATTCTGCTCCCTTAAAAGGGCCTTATTCAGAACAAAACAACGCCTTTTGCTGGATACATAGGCCACGGATCCGGACAGGTACCTACAGTATCCAACAGTCATTTCAACGAAACTGACATCAACAGTCAGGTCCATGGGCAGTTGCTGACATAGAACTGAAACATTGATGGACAAGTGGCTCATTTGCAGTTCCCTGATTTTCCAGGATGTAGTAAATGCTTGGGGCTTTTCTTCAGGAAATCTCACTGCACGCACTTTTCCCCAAGCCCCAAGAGCCCTCACCTAACCCCACAAACGAAGCAGGATTTCCCAAACATAAAAAAACAAAACGCTCCCTGTCCTTGCTCAAACGCTTGATTTCCTCAGCTCTGAGCTCAGAACCAACCATGCACTTGGGATGATACGCTTTGTGTTTGCATGTGGCCAAACTAAAAGGTTGGTGGAGTGAATTGTCAACAAAGGGTAAAATGTATGCTAGTTGGTGGTTGAACCAGTTCATTTGAAACATATGCTCGTCAAAAATTGGAATCGTTTCCCCATGGATCGGGGTGAAAATACAAAATATTTGAGTTGCCACCACTAAGTTATGTCATTTTTCCACTTTCCATGCTTCTGCAATCAAGGTTATGATGTGACTTTTGTTCATTTTCCAACTCTCATTTTTTTTGCATGAAGTGCTTGCCAAGTATCCAGCTTGAAGTTGCTGTCGCACTGGCAGGTTTGTTGAGCAAATGTATGCAACAACAAGATCGTTAAGCTAACATAGCAATGGAATATTCCTTTTTATCTTTTCTCTTTAGGAAATACATCTTCAAAACGTCCATTTTCCGTTGTTATGTTAGTTCACCAAAGTGTAAAAGGTTGACAAATCATGGGAAATCTGGATGAGTTGAATTTAGATGCACATCCAGCATCATCCTCAATTTTGGGGGACTTTTGTTGTCAGGCCTCATCCTCGTATTCCTCCTGTTATTGTCATTGAAAACTACCCACAACCGACCCACAGCGGTTCCCCATCATTCCGAATGCTACCAGTCAGACCTTGAGAAAAAGTGATGACGCAGTTTATGGGTGCCTTTTAGAAAACTTGGAACATTCACATTCCAAAAAAAAACATCTGCGGTAAAAATTCACCCACCCTGACTACTGTTGATTTATTAAAGAAATCCTGCATGAACTGGCAATTTAAAAAACCTCATAAATAATAGGATAAACTACCGACCTCAACTGGTGAACGCCGGATTTCTTTCATCCACAGTATTCGACCTTTGGATGGAAAATCCACATGTTACATCGGATTTTAGATGCCACAGCCTTGCCTTCAAACTCTCTGGTAGCTCCACATCCGCCATCCCTGAAACGTTCGGGGATGGAACGTTTTAGAAAGCTACAATCCATCGTCATTGTTAAGGATACTTGGTTGGGATTCAGGATTGAGTTGAATTTATCACACTTCTTCTACCAGCTTTCAGCAGCAACACGAATGGTAAGAGAACTCATGGTTGATAAATATATTGTCATCGTTTTTTGAGGCAGCATGCTATGATCCGAACATAGGCCTGTAGTTGAAATGATGGAGTTTTTTCACTCTTGGACATATGGTGCCTCTAGGCAATTGGACCTGAATTTGTGTCGCCTTGACAACCTTCATGAAAACTCCCAGCAACCTGTTCAAAATCTGCCAGATTCACCTTGTTGTTAGGGGAAATGAACCATTGATAGTAGGAATGGGCATTGAATCCATAGATGCATGTTGTGGACATAGTAGATTTTCACAAATAAACTAACATAGCAATGGAAAACCACCGTTTTTTATAGGAGATGCATCTTCAAATGGTGGATGTCCCATTGCTATGTTGGTTTACCGGAGTGTAATGTCTGATTATGTACAGGAACCATTGATCTGTCAGAGTCAAAGTCAAGTTTAGAGCTTTCTGTAGATACATGCTGCGCATTGGCAACATGCGTGGCAATCTGTTGGCTGGGGAAGATATTGACAGGATTGCCAAATGGAGGACTGAAACATGCAAACTGCGTGAACAATTGGGTTAGTTTGACGAAACAACTGCACTCCTTGGGTTCACATCCCGCCCAAGTAACAGTCACCATTGTCACCACCAGTATGATTACATTTTTAGCAGGGAATCCCAAGCTAAACCGTCATTTGCCACTGGAATCCTGAGTGTGGGGATAGATCCAATGCATTCCCTAAACCCAACGTGTTTCAGTGTCAAATGCCACAGCTTCATTTCAATATTCTAAAACTTGTTTGCACATGATTTACCTGTTGAGCACCGCAATTACATGCAACGAAATACCATCAGGTAGTTCTTTCACCTCTAGGATTGTTTGCTTCATCAATGTGCAGTGCTATGAACATCCCGCAGCGGATAAAAGATAAGGAATTTAAGTATCCAAACCCAAAAAACAACTTATATATTACAAAAAATGGAAGCTCCGGGGAACTAACATATCCTCTGCCAAGATACGTTTGTTGATGTTGATTCCTTTCCCAAGGTGGGATATGTTAACTTCAGGGCATTCTATATTGACTGATTTCACTGCATTGCCAAGGACAAGCAGTTGCCACAATATACACCGCCACCCAGTCCTCTGCTTTCAAGGGAAGCTGGTGCTACCCGGAGCCGTTTTAATGGCTGCATTCGAAGTCCAACGAATGGGATGTTCATCAGAATCCAAGCCCAGTTGTTGTACATAAACTGCAAATTGAAACAGGGTAATGTATTTAACAAGTACACCCTGGAAGATTAACATGGAACATAATCATGGAGGTTTGGAAGATCATGTTCCTTTCTAAATGGTTGATTTGTAGGTTCCATGTTAATCTTCCAGGGTGTACATTTGGTGGATAGACATCATCACTGAGTGTTCGTTTCATCAAGTATTATCACCAGTACTGGTCATTGATGAACATAAGGAGGGACATCTATGGAATGCACACCAAAACAGCGCAAAGCCACCGGAATCTGATTGTGGTTTCCTGCAGTTTCAATTTCCAGCCAATTTCAACTGCAACCGTTTCCTGCCTATTCTCAAAAGATGCCCAGATTCCCAACCAAAGTCATTCAATACCCATAATACTCTAACAAAAGTCCAAGAGCGTATATATTATATAACTTAACAAATCAAATTGAGCAACATTCAAAAGCCGTATAACATTCCAATTGTATTGATTCAATTGGTTCATAGGGATCCTTATAATGACTTATAGTAATCTGGTGAACTTCTTATAAATCCTTAACCTGAATAAAGGCAGCCATGTTGGGGCTCAAATTCCCTTACAAATCCACTACCTTTCGGGGTGACCACTTGGCGGGTTTCAGGTCGCGGGAAAAAATCACTAGGGTCAACTGGTCACTGCTCAACTGATATACCACTAAAACATCAACAAAAATGTAGGTACCTGGCAATTCTGCGAGTTTGTGCCTTTTTTGGGATGGTGAGTTACAGTTCACGTAAGTGACCCTTCCAAAAGGTTAAAGGTTGAGTGGCAATCTCCCAAACTCCCAAACCTGGGAGATGAAAAAGGTCACGGCTGGGACCAACCAACCTTGGACGGTCCAAGAAAACCTCCCAACCTCGGCGCTGGCTTTGGCAGTGAACCTCCTCATCCACGAAGTGCCTCGTGTTTTTTTTTCACAGGGGTGAAAAAACTGCTCAAAGGTAAGATTTTTGTTTGGAAAAAGGTGACTCCTTGTTGAACATATGGGCCATTTTTGATATCTATGGTTAGATTTCTGGGGTGTACCTTTCCTGGGAACTACACCCCGGGATGGAACCTGAGAATACGGGTGAACCCTGGAAAGAGAAAAACATCTGAACCAAAGCATCATTTTTACGGTCTATGTCAATCTTGTTACCATTTTTGGCCCATGCTTTACCTACGAGTCCATGTAAAACATGATGTTTTTTGGTTTTTGTTTCTCCCTCCCACCTGTGAACATATAGTAATGATGAAAAAGCAGACATCACCCAATTCCGAATAAAAAATATAAGAAATTGGTTTAGTGAACAATCATGTGGAAAATCTGAGTCGGACCTATATACTAAAACACGCCTTTTTTAGAATCCCATCTGCCAATCCTTCAAATGGATTCTGGTCTCCTGAATAAGGGGATCCAACCGTACAAACCCATCGAATTGAGGTTTTACTTGTTAAAACTGTGCCTGATAGACAAAGCTTGGGAACTATTTCACTACATGGGTGTTTCCTAAAATGGTGGGTTTTCCCCCCAAATGATGCATTTAAATAGAGTTTTCCATTATACACCATCCATTTTGGGGTACCCCTATTTTTGGAAACACCCACATAAACTAATTGGTGGTTGAACCAACCCATTTGAAAAATATTCGTCAAATCGAATCATTGCCCCAGGTAGGGGTGAACATTAAAAAAAATGAAACCACCAGCTAGACAAGTCATGGAAAGCTACACTCCTAACAGTTCGCAACTGCCAGGAGGCCGGGCCCCAAAAGGAAACTTCCAACCCCTGTGTTTCAGGTGCTCTTGCTGTTGGTTTCATGGAGGGTTTCATTCACCGGACTAATCTTAATCCAGCAGGTTGAAGTAGACCAAAAAAAAACACACCTTTTTTGGATTTGACCCCCCCGCATTTAGAAATGAACAAAGAATTCAGATCATTTTCGTTCCTTGCCTGTTGATCCCTAGCAATAATTTCCAGCATTAATCCCTTGAACCACTGGTCTCGCAGGAATTTTTTCAGCCTTTCGGGAGGATGGTTGGGCATAGGCCGTCTCCTGGTTTTTCCGCGACGGTTTGGTGACATCTACAGTTCTGCCTTTGCAGTTTTTGGCCTTCTAAATGTGGAGATTTATATAAGACAAGATTGACAAATGACAATGAAACAAAGCTTGTGAGCAGCTTGTTATCAGGGACTTGCGGGGGGCGGAGGTTCATGTCCAACTAAAAGGATTCTAGTTGGTGGTCGAACCAACCCATTTGAACAATATTATAGTCAAATTGGATCTAAATTCCCCCTTGGATCGGGGTGAAAACAAATAACATTTGAAATCATCACCTAGAAACAAATATCATACGTTTCTGCTTTGGGAAATAGCAAGAAGTAGCAAGAAGAGAAGGAGCAACAACATTCGTCAGATCCCTTACTATATATAACATGTAGAAAACCCCCCCTTGCTGAGGTGGGGAGTAGCAACAACAACAACAACAACAACAACAAAAACAACCACAAGTAACACATTAAAAAAACCTGACATAAATATACCCAAAAAAAACACACAAAATACCCAAATACGACGCCTTGACCTTCCCTTCCCCGTCATGCAGCGGTTGCGAGATTGCGCGTGTGATGCTTGGCATCAGCTCGTCCCCGCGACGACCTGGAAATCAGGGAAATCTTCATCATTACTCCCTGCCCTACATAAACCACCGAAAACTATGTATCAAAGGTTGTTTCAACACACCTTTGGAACCCACCCCTAAACCTTTACCAACAGGCTATGAAGGGATTCCTTTTCATAGTTGGCTAGGGGGGGTTCGCGTTTGTGCGGGGTGTACTCCATGGGTGTGTTGTATTTTTTTTTGGAATATAACATGTCCCCTTTTTAACCCATCCAACAGGGTCACATCGGTAGGCTAAGGTGGAAGGTTTGAGATAGTCTATCTAACCAAAGTTTAACAGTTCACCCCTGAAAATGGATGGTTGGAAGACAAACCTTTCCTTTTTTGGTGTACTTGTTCAAGGGCTATGTAAAACTTCAGGTGGGTACACCCTGGAAAAACATAGCATGTTGAAGCCCCAAGTCAAATTGCTGGATGGTTCAAATGGTGGTAAAATCATGTAAAATCTTCGAAAAAAAGGTGTAATGTTTGAGTTTATGTGAACCAGCCATCCAAAATTGTCAAGGTTACACCCCCGAAAACTAAGATGTCCCCTAAAAAGGGACTATTTCAATAGGAAATACATCTTCCAACCATTGATTTTTAGGGGACATGTTAGTTTTCCGGACTGTGCTGAAAGTAGATGGGGCAACTCCTAAAAGGTGGCTTAGTAAGGGGCCATGATAAACCAATACATGGGAGTGGCTAACCATCGATCCTTTCCAGGTGGTATATAAACGGGATAAGAATATCCGAAAGTATCGTTTCCATACAACATTGCCATTTAATTTTTCACATTGCTTGGACAACTGGTAAACTTGTTGGGCAAAAACACGGTACCAAGCAAATGGGCCCTCTATGTCAACACTACTCGTTTCAAACTGGAATTTGTGAGACATCTAAGAACGGTCAACTGGTTGCAATCGGCAAAGCTTCATATTCTCCCCTTTTCTTGACAATCAAGCGATATCATGCTCCAAGTAAAGGATAAAAAGCATGAACAACTTGGATCCTCAGAAGGGTTTGACAAACACTTCTAATGCCCATTGTGATGGACTGTTGGTTTCGTAAGCCCTCAAATTTCATACGCCAATGGAAGATCGTTAGCCCTCAAACCATGCAGAAATGTAAGAGTAAGCCCTGAACCATCAAAAAAAGAGCCTAGTGACTAGAATGAATAGAATTTATGCCCTTCAAAAATCCAAGTAGGGTCATTTGACATCATTCGCACAGGATCACCTTCGAGTTCATAACTTACCTTCACTTAATGAGAAGTTACACCCCAGAAAACTAGCAATGAAAAACCAACCATTTGAGTCGATGTATCTCACATAAAAAAATTAGATTATTTTCCAGCTGGCTCGCCGTGTGATCGTTTTCAGGGGTGGTCACCAAGCCAAAAACATCAACCAAGTTGTATCCCATCCAAACTTGCTTACATTTCCATGGTGATCAAATCCTTTTTTTCCACAACATCCATCCTTTTGTCTTGTAGTACAACTAGTACAACTGCATCTTATCCTCCATTTACCCTCCCTGGAACTAACAGTTCGCACCTGAAAATTGATGGTTGGAAGAGTACTGTCCCGTTAAAATGGCCCCTTTTCAGGGGCTATGTTAGTTTCAGGGGGTGTATCTCAAACTTTAAGGCTGCCAATCTCCTTCCAAATCTGCAAACTGAGCATCCGCCACTGAAAGGCGACTTGGGCGAAGGCACAGACAACTTACTTGAACCGCCCTTGGTGGAAAAGGGGTGATTCGGGAGGAATCCCCATTTTTTGGGACCCCCTTATGGTAAGCTTCCCATATTATTCCCATAAGAATCCCTAAACATTGGAATCTTGTGGAGGTTTGAATCTTGTCTTATTTAAATCTCATTATATACACCAGGGTAAAAGTAGATGGCACAGTTACCATGTCTTTACTAATTCAAATGGGAATGGCATGGGATAGTATGGGTAAGGGTAGTAAGGGGTCCCATGATTATTGGAGGTCCCTGAAAATTCCACTGATGGTGATCAGGAGGAGTCGCATCTGGTGTACGAAAAAACGGCAGCCATGAGGCATATGATATCTAATGGATTTCCTACATGCGTACTGCAATACTTGGTGCGGTATAAATAAATGTGCATATATATATTTACCTATTTAATATTCAATTGTATATATACACAGTCGATCTGTGATTGTTCTTGAAATATATACATATATACGATAGATGTATTTCTTCCATCATCGCAGTTCAGAAACTACAATCCAATTATATCAAAGCCGCCACAATGTAAAATGTATATGAAAAAACCTCATATTTCGTAAATATCATCTCTCCATATATTTCTTCAGCCAATTTTCCCAAACTCCGCCCCCAGTTGTTGCAACTTAAAACCTTCCCTTTTATGGGACACCGTAGTGGTCCTTCCCCTTGGTTTCCCCTTGGTTCCCCACCTTTGGGCTGGTGGTGGGTGATGCAATTCCACGGCTGAACTCGGGTAAACTGAGATTTCGAGGCATCATACGATCGCCTCAAGGAGGGTCGAGGTCTGGCGGCGATGGCGGGGTTCGGAACCCCATGGGGTTGGCCACGCCTTTAAGTCACGAGGAGAATTTCAGGTACCTACAATGGAGGGTTTCCGGGTTTCCGGAAAATTTCAGGCTATTTTCGGGGAAAATAGAAACTCCCTTACATAACCCTATCCATACAGCTGACATAGGTGAGGATTCCTGCATCTTTCGGTACTTGAAATGTTCGGGTGAAAATGTGGAACTCCCAAAAGTTCCCTGCTAATAGACTCACAAAAAACGAAGAGTTTGCTTCTAAAAACGGGGCAAACAAAAGAAACAACATGTCATCTTCCAATCATTGACTTTTAATTGATTTGTAGTGGAAAGGAAATTCACTTTCCAATCATTGATTTTTTGGGGCGAACTGTTAGTTTCGGGATTATTTCCAATTTGGCCGGTGTGTCATTGTCTGTTTTGGTGTCACACTGAAATACCACCAAAAGAAAGGGAAAACATGCGTTCAAATAAGAAAAAAACATGGCACTTTTCGTTCTACTGGTTGGCTTGTAGGCACCCTTAAACGAGTGATTATAATAAACCTCATATAAGCTCGATAGTATGTAATCTTGGCTCGAATGAACCTGGCGATGTATCTCCCTCATCTAGAGTGTATCTAGAGTTGTTCTGAGAAAATGAGCCTCCTTGGGCATGTATGTCAAATATGAAATATCAAATATTCAAGTAACATAAGTAACATTAACAAGCAAGCACATGCAACAAGAATTTGCAACTCCATATGTATCTACCTGTTAGATTCTAGTCTGAGTGAAGTAAGCTGAAAATAAAAGAACACATGTGGTGAGATTTCAGCTCCCTACTCTATCAGGGGGACATTTTTTGCTGGAGATTTGTTGTCATCTCTCGGGTGAGGTCGGTGTCGGTACAGTATATCCCCGGTGTTTGTCAATCACACCTTAGCAATTACTGTAGGTCGTTGCAGTCAAACCACCCAGCTGAAAAATATATATGCTCATCAAAATGATTCAGATATATGATCTTCCCCATTTGTTGGGGAAGAACTAGAACACGTTTCTTCCAAGGAGAATTCTAGGTACACTCTGATAAACTAACATGGCTGGCTAGAAAAATAAGTAAAGTCTACGAGATGTACACCCCCCCAAAAAAAAATAACATGACAATGGAAAAGCCCACCATGAATGAAGATGTACAAATGTATTTCCCACTAAAAATGGGGTGAAAACTTCCAGCTTTTCGCTCACCATCTTAGGAAATCATCCTGGAGCTCCCATGGAGGCTGAAGATGCGTTTAGGCTTCCCAACCCGAAGCTCCGGTGAAGGGCCGAATTCCCTGATTGAAGGGTGGCGGATGGCTTTTCCGTTGACATCCAAAAGGTTTCCGGGATTCTCAAAAAATAACCGGGTTTCCTGGTAACCAGAAAATTTCAAGCTATTTTTTGGGGATGGATTTTCCCTTACATAAGCCTTATATATAGACCTTATTATAGGTGAGGATTCCTCCACTAATCAACCTACACTCCCCCTGACCCAAAACGTACCTCCCCCATAACTATTGGTTTCCCTACCTTAATAAGGCCTTATTTCTCGGGGGTTACGTTAGGTGGGGTAGGTTGACCAGCCATAAATTTAGATTCTTGAAACGGGATGTTTTTTGTTAAAACTAAGGGAGAGTTAGTAACGTACTGCCCTGTACTGTAAAGGCTAATGCAGTTATCTCAGGGAAAAGAGTTAACTTGTTTACTGAAAGGCTTATAACATATTCGGTCACCCTCACAAAATATAGTGTATCAGTGTATCCTTACAGACTTCGCGACTTCCAACATGTCATGGCAATTTTTCGACAAACAGCCGGGCACATGAAGGTTTTCCACGGATGATTGATTTTCGAGAAAAACAAAATCGAGACACGGTTCTCATGGCGATCAAACAACATTTGCAAAAACAAAATGGGGAAACGCGTAAATTATAGCCTTCGAGATTCTGGTATTATCGTATTATGACTGCGTAGATCTATGTTTCTTTACTAAAGGGTAATCACAAAAAAAAACTACCAAAACTAAACGTTATGAAACGTTCAATGTCAGAAGGAGTTTTTCAAAAACCAAGCTCACATTGCTCCAAACACAAAAAATCACCTTGCCAACCGGAAAGTTTCTGCCTTGGGGCTTGAGGTGGGCGATGGATCCTGGGGATCCATGGATGAATCTGCTTGCGCTCTCAATCCATGGGTTTTGTGCTAGAACCTGACATAGACAAATACATACACGCAATAGAACAATTTTTGGAACAGTGGTCATTCTATGAAATATATATATATATAACACGCGGTGGCATTTCAATCACCTACATAATTCATCAAGCCAGCTGTCCCTTCCATCTCTCATTTGGGACAATGCATCAATATCTGAAAACCTAGAAAACGTTTGGGTGCATAGTAAATCTACACTGCAATGAAATTTCATGAAACTTACTTTTTGGTGAACAGCTTCAGGCAAGAGTTAAGCCCATAGATTTGCCAAGAGATCGCCTCCTCTCTTGCATTTGCATTTCAGGGCCCTCAGTTTTCACGCGTTGGTGCTTCCAACCCATTTGACAAAACACGCTCATCAACTCGGAAATGTTCCCCCTATTTTTGTAGTGAAAATCAACCAGAGTTGAAACCACCACGTATATAGTAAACACATGTAAACAGTAGCACATATGTTGTGAGTTGGCCATTGAAGCACATCGAGCCGCCCAATTAAAAAAAAACAGCATTCTCATCAAATGAAATATTTTTCCCACCCAAGAAGGGGTTCATGAAACATCAAGCACACCATTCAGCCCCTGCAACACATCTGTTTCGTTCCTTTGATTTTTCTTCCTGGATTTCTTCCTGGCAAAAAAAAACACATTGTTCCCCATCGGATCGGCGCAAACGAGATCAAACTGCCCCAAAAAGTCCTGAAACTCGAAGGACCTGCCCATAGTGCCAAGTGCGGTATTAGGCCTGGAATCTCGAAAATCACGACTCGATTCCGAAGGTCCGTTTTTGGTGAAGCGGGCCAACCGAAGCTGTAAAATGATCTATATACCAGCTCGGCCCCGGGTCGAGTTATAAGGATTATACCACTTAACTTAATGGTCTTATACATAGGTAACTGCGGATATACACGAACCCTACTATAACTCCATTTCAAAAACTGGACCCGGGGCCCACCTTGTAGTTACTCCACACTACAAAATCCTGCAAAAGCTATGGAGCATCGCCATGGCTCACTCCACCTGCCTCCTCTTGTTCAGGGTATTCGCCAATGGTTGCGTCCCAGACCTGAAAAAACCGAACGAAACCACCGAGGCATTTTCCCTGGACATCCAGGCAAATACCTCCTGAGGTGTTTTCGGTGTTTTCGGATGTTTTCGGCATGTTTTTGGGGGTTCAAACGCCGAACCTCAGGAGGTGTTTGGAGATCTAAGGGTTACAACAAACATAGAAAGTTGCAAAAACAAGAATGATGGGCAATACCTGTGACTGCAGCTCCTGCAAAGAGGTGGATTTCTTCTGTGCCATGCGACTCTGTGCAGCAACAAGTCAACAAACAGTTGACTTAGACGTGCTGAGATTCTTTTAGGATCTTTTTCCAAAACTGAATTGATCTTATTCAAGGCAAAATCTCAATACTTTTATCTCTGCAATCCCGAAATCATGGGGAACTTTAAGGGCGGCCGCCCAAATGCCACCTTCAGGGAAATAGGGCTTTATTCATCAAAGGGGTTATTATATCACCATGATTGTCCCTTCATAATCTCCTAATAAGGCCTTGTTTCCTGAAAAGGGTTACATTGGAACGAGGGCACTCTTCAATTTTCATGATAAAGATTTATAGATTTGCTTCAACCTATACCAACACACCTAATTCTCTTTCATGAGTTCAGCAAAAAATGTCTCTAGAAAGGTCTTGAGTAAGGCCTATTGTGCCCTACTCTTTTTGTTGCACAACAACAGCCATTGTGGGTGCAACTATTTAGCTAAATGGCGCTATGACTCAATGGTCTGACATTGAAAGAAAAAACATTCCAAACAAAAATCGTGGAAGAAGATCCATCTGGGCAATTTCCAATTCT
This sequence comes from Breviolum minutum Mf 1.05b.01, assembly GCA_000507305.1. Classification (NCBI taxonomy): domain Eukaryota; class Dinophyceae; order Suessiales; family Symbiodiniaceae; genus Breviolum; species Breviolum minutum. The sequence goes on from DF241163.1 coordinate 27,298, forward strand.
TTATCTTACACCTGAATCCATTGGATCCCCAAAAATCTGGAAGAAAATAATATAACTTGGTAGCAGCTGGCGATTCAATTCCAAGCCAACCACCCAAAAACCTATCAAACTATATAATTGCGTAGCTTGGGGCAAGAGATTCAAAGCCATCCCGAATTCTGAAACATCAATCACAGCATTCAACGAGATTGTCAACCTAAATAAATCCAAACATCAATAGCTGTTTCTGGTTCCCTTAATAGGTGGTAGGTGATATAAGGGAACCAGGAAACTCCATTGAAAACATCAGGCCAGCTACTAAAACATCCACAACTTTCCAGATGTGGTCATCCCACATTCCGATTCCTTCCACATCAGCTCCACCATTTGAGTAACGCTTTTATTCTTGGGCGAATACCCAAACAAAACACGCTGCAAGATTGATAAAACTCCTATCCCTTCGTTTTTTTCGGATCAACATCTGATCACACCAAAACATCAATGGAGGTTTTTTTTTGGGGGGGGGGGAGGGGTGAAGCAGCAAAACATGTAACCGATAATATGAGCTGATCAAAAAACCAAGCTCACTTTGGCTGGTTTACCACCTCTTGACTTCCACAATTTCCCCTGTGTTTTTGACTTCCCGCCAAGTGACAAATTGTCCCAGCCAAGTCCAATTGCTGTTGGTGACCTGAAGTTTCTGAAAGAATCGATGGCTATAGTGACCCCAGAGGAATATTGCTGTTGCTTATAGAAACAAGATGCAAATTGAACAAATCCAAAGGTTATGGTCTAAAGTGACTTGTTTTTTTTCTTTGGGGGGATAGGGTTTCACCCTAGTTTGCCGTATAAAGGGTAACCCGAAAAACAAAGCCACCAATGATAATTTTGGACGATTCAGGCAGTCAATTTGGTCCTTTTGGGTGAAAAGAATCGGTGCCATGGTAATCGGGAAACAAGATCAAGCGAAAGCTCTTAACTGTGAACATATGTATGAATTAAACATACGTATACATATAAAAAAATATAGATATATGTAAGCATGCAAAGTTTTTATGCATAATATGTATGTAGGAACTATAAAATTGTTTGCCTGGGCCTCCCTTTCAGTAATAATGACCACAAGAATCATCACAATACTCTGCAGGTGATGTTTTTTACCTTCAACGTTCCTGACTCTTCACCCAATATTATGGATACGACACCAAAAAAAAAAACGCACCATGTGAAAGAAATGCGTCCAACAACCCATCCAAAAAAAGCCCTCTAAGTACTCCATACTAATGTTAGTACTTTCCCCTCAAACAACCAAAAACCACCCAAAAAACCCACAAAATCATCCGAGCCCTTTCTCAAAAATACCCCCACCCGGCCGCCAATGGGTTTTTACCGAGGTGCTGAGGACGTAAAGTGCCATCAGCTTGTAAAGTCGAATCGAAAAAACCATACTGTTGCTTCGGAGACTGAGGACCTAGCAGTTTTTATGATGGTGGGGATGGTGGGGCTGCTTGGGGGGTTTCCCTCATTGGTCTCATGTTTTTTTTTGTAGGTTTTCTTGTTGTTTTCCGGTTGGAAAGAGTGATGAACTGGTGACATTTCATGACATTTCAATGGTCCAGAGTACCACCAAAAGAGTAACAACATCTTGGTTGGCGATGGTTAATGTAGCGAGGTCCGTAGGGGTAGTATACGGGTCATGAAAAAGAATCATCAACTATCAATTTGGAACAAGTACAAATACACCAAGTATACACTGTGGGAATTTTCTAATGACCTGGCTTCAAATGGGAATTGGTGAGTTTTGATCGGTTTGGTGGCTCACAACCCATTTATTTCAGCAACTTAGAGCATGGAACTCATCGATAGAACCCCATCATGGGAAATCGATTCATATTCAATGCCCTCTCCCAAAGTGGGACCCACCAAAGGTAATAGTTTAATAAAGACTCATTACAACCACCCATTATCCCTAATAGTTAGAGACAAAAGCTTATTGACCCCATCATTCTTCCGTGTAGCTTTGGCTTCAGTTCAGATTCCCATGGGTTTGTTCTACACGTGGAAGGATCATTCCTAAAACATTCCCTTCTGGCTGGTGCCGCCCCAGCCATCGTTACTTCCACCGAGTTTTCATCACGAAAAAAGGGCCTTCCAGGGGATTGACTTTCAATGTCACTGCACCACCACCTCAGCCGTCGCAAATTTCAGGCAGGTTTCTTCCCTGAACTCGGAGAGTTTCCCTTTTGGGTTGGGGGGAGATTTCTGTGTGCCTTGAAAATGACAGAAAGTTAGATGGAAATTTAGCTGGCCTGTTGGAGACCTAATCTTTTGGTAAAGAAAAACATCGATGATTTTAAGGGCTAGTACTTTACAAACTCACCTATTGACTATTGAAGGATCATGTTTGTTTAAGGTACCTCCTCAAGGAATTAAACAATTGTGTAGTCCATGTATTTGAATGTACTTGATTACATCGTAGGCCTGCATGATGTTTCTTAATAGTTGCCCGTGGGTGGCAAAACATCATGATAATCAACAAAAGGATGAAATCAAAAACAATCGTAAAGCTTCTTCTGCACAGGTGGTCTTGTTGGAAAAAGGCAATATGCTGTCCGAGTATCGTAGCCAAAATGGGACTTGCCGGGGAAATTTGATTATACGAAGCAAAATCCCAAAAGGCCGGCAAAGCAACCTTTGGATGATCAATCCAAAAATCAGTATGCTTTGGATACTGCTAAAGACATATCAAAACAGTGGATCATGAAGGTTAATAAAGGGATCCTATACTAAACATGTGTGATGACTTTTTTGTTCGCAACCAGGCCTGAACGGCAGGTCTCAAAGTATTAATCTATGTACAAGCTGCTTTTCTCACAGAATCTAAGGGGTGGAAAGGGGCCCAACCCCGGGCAAGTAAGGCCGTATAAAAAGGGTTAACTGAACCACCAAAATCTCCACAAGGCCGATAAGGCCTGAATTGCCGTAATTGCGGGAGTATTGGGATCCCTAGTATATGGGTGTTTCCAAAAATAGTGTTTGGGGTACCCCTATCGTTGGAAACACCCATATAGATTCCGTTGGATTTTTGTTGTTTGCCGTTTCTTGGGCTTCCCCGGACGTGCTTTTTCCTGGTGCTTTTTGGCTTCGATCTGCAACCAGTCTGGTGAATACATGTGTTTTGGCCTCAGCAAGGGGACCAGGCCATTTGGATACGCCATACAATCCGTAGGACTGGTAACTAATTGGTCCCATAAAAAATCAAGCAAATTTTAGATAAATATACCATACATAGATCATAGATCCAATGGGTACTAATCCTCTTCTTGGAGGATCATCCCAGTTAGTAAGTGGTCGCTCACCCCTATCCCTATTAATCAGCCATTTAGGCTTTTTGGAAGGGGAACAACCCTAATTAGGGGACTTACTAACCAAGGTCATTAACCACTTGCTAAATAGGATGATCCTCCAAGTTGGGAAAAAAATCCTTGCATCTGGCACAACATTCTGCCAACATTCTGCATCTGCCAATCTCAACTTTGCATCTCTTGGCTCTCGACTTGTTACCACCTCGTGCGTAGTACCTGCAGGCTACGCCAAGTTTCTCTGATTTTGTTGAAACACAGATCGCCAAGCAACAACACTGGCACTGCTAACATCATTCCCCATATGCTCCATGTATGGAATATCTACCTACATTTGCCATAAATCCATGGTAAATGTAGGTAAAATCTTCCAGTCCCATGGAGCACATGGGTTCCCAAAAAGGCCCAGCGCCCCTTGGGTCGGCACTCATCGGCATGCCACTTGAAGCTTCCGGCACTGATGTTCTTCCTGTCAAGTTTCCACCTGGTGAAAAACCGCTGGTGTCAAAACACATGGATCCGTGATCCAACAAATCTGCGCATGAGAAAACCAGCCAACGAACGGGGGAGTTGACCTGACAACAAAAACATACAAAAACAACTTTTGAGTGGTGATTCAATTCATGAACACCTGCCAGGTGATTCAAAATTCGATTCGTGACCCTTTTATCTCCACTAGTTGGCGGTGACGTTTTCACCTTCCGAAATGGTCACGTAAACTCACACCATCCCAAGACAGGTCACTCCCGTCTAAATTGCCAGGTCCAGATTTCCCGGTGAAAATCTTAAAACCCACCTGTTACAAAACTCCTGTACATAATGGAATAAACTATTTGTACCTTTCCCTCAACTGGTGAGTTGGTCTGATTTCTGAACTATCAACAGTATGTTACTTCCCTGGAATAAATGACCTTCCCTACCTTCAAACGAAACGACGGCATCTTAATCTTGGGGAACCCAGACTCTTCCATCTCTTCAAGGCGGCCCACAGAAGCTGACCTTGGTAGCTTGTTTCTTCAGCGGTCCGTGGCCAGGAAGGCAATAAACGTGGAGATCTCTTTGTATTTATCGGCAAATGAACATGTGATGCAAATATCAAATATATATATATATACACAAATATGATACATGCACATAAATATATGAACCTTTGTTTTCGTACATCTATCAAAGCAAACTATACTTCCTTAGATCATACACGACAAATATCCAACGACATGTTTTCTTATTGTGGTTGTCCTTTAAAACAAACATTCCCGTCCTGAGGAGCTTCAAGGATATCTTAGGGGCACAAAAGGAAAGCCAATGGTGCCCTCAAGACAGGTTTCGTTTCGGTCATGTTCATCTTCCAGCTTGAAGATACTGTTGATGGAAGATATCCTGCACCGGTTTATAGGTAGTTTAGACCACTATTTACAAGGGTTTATACATTCCCAGATGGTGCAGGATTTCTTCCATCAACAGTATGACTCAAATTTGGCCCCGACCCACCTGAGACCAATAACACATTTCGGAAGGATTCCTGGAGTCCTACCATACTAAATTCTCATGTAGAAATCCATTTGGGGTGAGAATTTGTTCACCAAAACTATTGCTTTTTTGGCCTACCCAAAACACTGGTTTTAACCAGTGGATAATGAAGGTTCATAAGGTTTCCTTCATACCAAATTCATAGATGATTTACCCACTGTTGCCTGGTTTGGGCAGGCCCCAACTGTGACTACAGACTCGCCATTTTGAGGGTTTGTTTTGCATCAATGAGTTTCGCTGGGAGCACCCAACACACCCAACACCCAAGCTGTGGCTGAAAGCAGCGTTCAACCCGAAACGGCTGCAGCTTTCACAAAAGGAAGGAGAAAAAAAAACACCCACCAAATCTGCGGAAAGTAAAACATATACCACCTGGAAAGGATCGATGGCGATCGCCACTCCCTGGGTGAAAAATCATGGTCCCTTACTTCTTGCCACCGAACTCGGGAGTGATGCCGAAAAGCCATCTACATCATCTACTTTCACTACGGTGTAGCAGCTTTATGGCTGTTCAAGTCATGTTGAGAGGATTTCCTTACTACACCGAAAGAAATTCCTGTCTGGTACGAGTCGAATGTCTCGGGACTACTCAGTTTCACGTTTCACGTTTCCGCTTTCTTCAACCACTGTAAAAAATCAATGCCAACACCACCAACAAAAACATAGGAACCAATCATATACCTAATGTAGACATCTACATATATAATGAGCTACATACGACGTACGACACAAAAACCATCAGCCCAAAAAACTTGAAGAACACTCCAATGATAAGCTGTCTTGTTCCTTCACACCATTTCAATCGATTTTCATCCTTCTCAAACATGACTTGGATCTACCGCCCACCCACCCAGGATTCCAGCAACCACCGGGATGACATTACATGTTTCATTTATAATGGCGAATCCTAAACCTACATTTTGTGATTGGCATCGCGCCAGGAATGGTGGGATCCCAAACATGACCCATGACGTAAAACATCCCCTCCTTGACGTAAAACCATGGATACACAAAAACTCAAGGCCGTGTTTTTCGTTCAAACAAAGGTGTCAAGTCACAACCTTTTTGGTTGACCAATTGAGCAATGTGAAACAAACCCGAACGGGCTGACCTGAACTATGAGTGAAATTGACATCCTGATTGGTGAAAGTGAAAGTGATGGAATCCTTTCATTGGTTCAATTACAATAATTCTATGAAATCATAATTTTAAATCGAAAAAATCACTGAGTATTAGAAATCCCCTGTATACAGTATACAGCCAAAAAAAAAAACGGGTTTAAGATCACTGCTTCAGTAGATCTCCCAAAAAAAAACAGGGAAAGTCCCTCCTGGTCTTTGGCAGGAAACCCTGTGGATGGAGTTGCCTCACCCACGTTGAGCTGTGGCAACCCCTGAAGACGTAAACTATTAGAATAAAATTGGATCATTTCCCCACAGTATGGATGAAAATAAACAAATATTTTAAACCACCACCCAGAAATGGCCGAAAATAAATGGGTAAACTGAGGTTATGTCAACCCTACAAGTGGAGCTATGGGCCCCTACTTATGGTGTACACTGATGATAATCCTTGTAATTCTGCAAATGTGACCTTTTTGGGATAGTTGAATGACCCTGTTGTTGGTGACCTCCAACTGGGACATAAAAAGGTCACATTGAATCGTATAATACATGGTTTTTTTAATGATGTTCAAGATATTTTGATGGTCACATGTTTCAACCAGCTATTCTCAATTCTCATGTCTATAGCGGCTTAGTCTAGTGAAAAAGAAACAAACACACAACACTCATCCAAAACACTTCCTGATCAAGGTTGGCTCGCCCACTTTGCCATCCTCACTCAGCTGCGCGTAGAAATTCTCCCACCTTCCATTTTTGCGACTTCCATAGCAGTATTCGCGGTCAATGCAAGGAAATGAATGTCTGCATCCCAAGAGAAACATAACATAAGGATTAAAACAGCTATCCGTCTTCCAAATACAATTTTGTAGATGTACTACAATTAGGTTTACGAGTTCTATATATGAGTTTTAGGGGTGTATCGTGAAGGTACGAGGACCGAAACAAATGGGCATTGAAACCTACTCTTAATGGAAGAAATCCTGCACCACCTAGAATGCATAAATCCCTGTGAAAAACTACATATCAACTGGTGCATGATTTCTTCCATCAACAGCATGGTAAATTCTCGACTGGACAGCTTCTTTTTTTTTTGGACACGGCCAACCGTCAGCGTTGGACTATAGTTAGGCACCCTGCAGGCAGCGATCCAAGTTTGTTTGACCGATGGACGTTCCTGCAAATACGCCACGATATGTGCAAACCGTGGGATGATGCCTTGATAATAAAGGAACAATGGTGGCTAATATCACATTAAACTACCCCTCTCAGATATAAGGGTTTTTTTGTAGCCGGCCTTGTTAAGGGATGGTTAGTAACCCTCAATAAGGCCGGCTATTTCTGGTAGGGAGTACTTTTCATCGGGATAGTTGGGAGGACCATGATGCCATGTTGGAGGATGTTCAATGTGCTTTGGCTCTAGAGTAATCTGTTGTACTATACAGTGAGGCCAACAACAACAATCAACAACAACCAATAACCAATAACCAACAACCAAACAACAACCAACAACCAACAACCAACAACCACAACAACCACAACAACCACAACAACCAACAACAACCACAACAAACCAAGAACAACAGAAAGAATTGTCGCTTCTTACCAAAAGTTGTCTTTCTCGTGGAGCCCCCAACTTATACAATATGTTCACATTGATTTTGTAGTGGAAATTTCAAATCCAAGTATACACAAACAGAACGCATAGGTTCAAAAAACGTTGAAGAAATAAAAATCATGCTAACCTAGGCTGAAGTCGTTAGTGCACAACTCCGAATCAATTGCTCTTGTGTTCATGTACGAGTAGCATGGAAAATCGTCATCACTAAACTGCTCATCAGAAATGCAACTTGAATCGTAGCCGTGTGTCAACATCTAGAAGGCAAAGAGAGCCTGTTCTTCAGGCACGGTTGGCAGTTCTGCCGAACCCTTCACAACTCGGAGGAGACACATATTCCTTTGACGCTTCAAATGCTGAAAAAAATGTAAGGGATTCATCTTGTCATAGAATCAGAGAACCAAATGTGTAGATACATACACTAGATGCCTTTTTGAAGTGCAAATGCACTCGAAATCCGGATTCACTTGCTTCTCCGAGTCTTAAAACAGAAAAACATGTTTATTTGTATATATGTTTTATCTATACAACGTTGAACACAAAACATACTGTAACGTAAAAAACTGGGTTCAACTTGCCCAAATCTAAGTGCATTTTTTCCCTGGGTTCTCCATCAATTTGGTGTGTCGTTCCTCCCTCAGCCCATCATCCATCTATCTGCTTCAGCTGGTGGTGCCATCGGCCTGGCCAAATAAGACCGTTGACTTAAAGATTACCATGCTTCACACCAATGTTGCTGGTTGTCGTTGATGTGTTTGTTTGTTGATTGTTTGATTTGTTGGATTGTTGTGTTTGTTGGTTTGTTTTTGTTTCTTGATTGTTTGGGTTGTTGTTGCTGTTGCTGTTGCTGTTGCTGTTGCTGTTGCTGTTGCTGTTGCTGTTGCTGTTGCTGTTGCTGTTGCTGTTGTTGTTGTTGTTGTTGTTGTTGTTGTTGATAATGTTGTTGTTGCGTTGGTGGCATGCTGTTGTCGTCGTCATTGTTGCTTGCTGCTTATTACTTCTAATATTGTTGTTGGTGTTTCCTGTTGTCATGTTTGTGACTGCTGTTGTTTTTCCTTCTTGCAAACTAAGGCATTGATTTATTGCATTCTCACAAGATGTTTCTTTTGTCCTTCCTTGCTCCCTGCTCCAAGAACCTTTGATCCGTTGTGTCCTGCCTGTCGGTCTTCACTGAGAACCATGGAAGCAGCTGCTGCAGCGGCAGCTGCGCGAGCATACTCCTGCGCGAGCAACGCTCACTTTGAGACATCGCAAACATGTTTCCCATTGACCGCAACCATACTCGCATCTAGTCCTCCATCAGATTGCGCAAAGCAGGATCTGTTCCTTTTCGCAACATGAGCACACCAATCTGGAATATGATAAAATCATATAAAATCAAGGGTTCAAACCTTAGATCTTTGACGAAATTGAAAGATGTTTATGTTTGCATATATGTCAAGATATAGCGAAAGATCGATATTGATACACAAAGAGATGGAAAGAGATGCAAAAACTAATGTCTCAGTTTTACTCTGACGTTATCAACCCTTTTTAGATTTCAGTGGAATGTCACTTGAACCATAGTAGCCATTATACGAGTAGCATTTGTCATGTTCACTCCTTGACAATGGGTCCCTATCGTTCCTGCAATCGAAATGACACAAATCCTCACCTCGTCTTGTGAGTGCTAAAGCACTTGGGATACCACGTGCCGTATCGCCAAAGTTTGGATCTGCCCCCCAACTCAATAGAACCTCCCGGTGAATCCCACCAACTGTTTGACAAACAAGTGGATTGCACAAAGGTTTTTCACATCGTTAACAAGGGTGCATTTTTGCAACAACAAATTTACAACGACTGTCTTCAAAGATTTTCGTGTAACAAACAGCAGTCTGGTGTAGTTGTAAGGGCTTATAAAAAACACATAGTAAGGCCGGCCAGGGGGTGCTTTGATTAGCCAACGGAATTACTCCAAGTTTATGTGTCTGCCAAAATCAATTTGGTGATCGACCTGGCAATTTCAAAGGGAAAACATTGCAACAAATCCGAAGAAATAGAGACCTCACAAAGCTCCATATTTCCAGCACGCGTAGCGATGAGGAGAGGAGTCCTGGGCCCGAAGTGCTCCCTCCGTCATTTTCTGAGGGAAATTTTGCGATCAGAAAAATTGGACACACAAAGTTCAGTTTCACAATTATATGTGTAAATAACGTTTTTTTAATTCATGTACCGTATTTCATTACACTTCGTGAACATTATTGATTCAATTTTGTGATTTTGGTGCTCCTAATTCCGAGGCCCATGGCCTTTTTTTGGTGACTTCAAGACCTGTTTGGCCCTTCAAACTGTCATGGTTTCAGGGAAGAACACGGAAATCTCTCCAAACTCCAAAGGTTTCGAGGAGTAGTCACAACGGCTCAATAAACATGAAACAACGACTCAAAACAAAAAGGCCCAACACACAAAAAATAAACATTGGAACATGAGAGGCATTTGAGTGTGGCTTTAAACAAAAATGATTTATTTTTGAATTAATTATATAGAGATGAGATACTACATAGATCCAGTGTCTTTTCATTTTTGTTCCCACCCCTGCTCATTAAAAACAAACACATTTTGAAATCTTTGAGAATTTCAGCAGTAAACCACTACACCAAACAAAAAAACACAACTCAGTAACAAACAAAAACAAAAAACAACGGAAATCCCACCACTCCTCACCCCCCCTCTAAAACTATCTTGTCCCCTACCTTCGTTGGGCATCAAGTACCTCTACCGGACTTCCAGCTTCCAACAGTAGGCGAACCACTTGTGAACATTCTTCCTGTCGGTTGGGGATGTGTTTTTTTCTCCGTTCGCGATTCGGACAACGGATGATTTACCGGATTTACCCCGGATGGTGTGATTGGGTTGCACTCTGCAGCAAGGTCATTAGAAACGTTCTAGAGATTTGTTCGAACCAACCCCACACGTAACAACTAGGGCACGGCATGAACTGAAAGTGATGAATGAAGGCAATCACGGGGACCGAAGGTCAACCCTGTCAGATATGCCAAAGGTTTTGCCAAACACTGGTGCTGTGGGGATCATACCATAAGGAGGTCCCATTATTGGGAGTCCCTCGGATCACCTTGGAAATAATTGTTTTTTTTTTGTTTTCCGCTCCTAGGTCCTAAGTCGCGGCTTCAAAACTGCACTAAAACACGTTTGTGTTTACTTTGAATGGCATTATGCACTCAACGTTGCTCCTCTTCCCAAATGGCAAAAAAGTAAAACAATGTATGTAAAAGTGTATTGCAATAAACTTCATTGCTGGTGATTTCAACGCTTGCGTTGAAATCTTAGCCTGGCTTCCAAAATCCATCTGCAGTATAACTTTATTTAGAAAAACAACTATCTTTTTCAAGAAACCACCTACCATATGTGCCAGGCTTGATCAACTCCTTGTTAAATTTAGGGATGGGAAAATCCCATCTAAACCTCAAGGAGTCCTGAGCGCTTAACGACTTAACGACCATCGACCATCCTGTCAGGAAAACCCATAGGAGTTGATGGACTCCACACACCCTTACCAGTTGACATCCTGAACTTCACCCTGTGGATCATGGCAGGCAGTCTCATGGTTATTACCCCACCTCCCCCGTGGTGGCAACAAACCACTCAAGAAATTATAAGGCCAAAAACAAATTCCGAAGAAAAACCAACTTATAACCAACCATGATCCCTTCATAACTCCCTTAATAAAGGCTCTATTTCTTGAGGTTTTTTAGGTGGCTTCCCATGATGCCGGCCCGCCTCACAGGCAACATGGATAGGCCATCGTCGTAGGCGATCAGTTGCCTCTATGTCGGCACCTGTCAGTAGCTTCGAGCCGAGCCCCTTGAGATATGTTTTTTTCATGGCTTGGATCAGTTTCAATGGTATCCCTAGGCTTCCAGTCATACCTCCTGAGGTTTTCACGCTGTTTGGATGGTATGTTTTTGGGTGTTGTTTGAGCCTAGGGTTTTGCCAGACTCTAGACAGCTTATTTATAAATATGCAAAAAATAATGTGAGAGAATCATAGAAAATAATATCAATGTATGTGTAATATACCTGCGATGTCGTTCGTATATCAGAAGTTTGTCAACTAAACTTCCTTCGACAAATATAATATATGTAAAAAAGACAAAATATGTACTAGCACCTTCCAAGGAGTGCCAATTAAACCCAAGGCATGGTTAATTGACACCCTTTAGGAACCCTTTGGCACCCTTTGGAAGGTCCTGGTAGCAAAACTCCTCTTGAATGCCTGTGATTTTTGGGACGCCAAGCACCTGCGCGAAGCAGCACTTGGCAGGCAGCGTCACTCCCCGACGTGGCAGCACGGTGCAGTGCGGTCATCTGCTCCTGGGGTTCGGGGCTCGTTGGTTTCAACCCATCTGAAACATATGCTCGTCAAATTGGATCATCTCCCAAAGTAGGAATGAAAATAACAAATATTTGAGTTGCCTAGCCAAAAAAAATGATGTTTAAAAATTCAAAAGTTGTCAAACAAATGGTGTTTGACATTTGTTTTAATTTTTGCACATTGATTTATATAATTGCTTTGAAATACACCCCAGAAGATTAACATGGAACCTGAGAATACACCACTGGAAAAGGAAACTCATCTTCCAAACCATCATTTTCAGGTTCTATGTTAATCTTCGGGGGTGTATACATATATATAATATATGTAAATATATGAAAAATATGTATATATGGGACGTCCTGAGGTGTGGTGTTTTCATGGTATCTGTTTTGGTGTCCGGTCATACCTCCTCACCAGGTGTTTGGAAGCCTAGGGGATATATGAATACATATATATTATATACATACATATTGACATAAAATAAAAAATAATTACAGTAGTTATATATCTATGATCAACCTACTGCCAGCTTCAGAATCCCAAACACTACGTGGGCAATTTTTGAAAAGCTACCTTTTCCATCCTTTTCCCCGCAACCTACAAGCCCGACTCGCCACTAATGAGGCCAAGGGATTTGCCGTTTTACTTTGGACCCCGTGTTTCGCCCCCCACTGGAAGCATGAAAAACCAGCCTTGTCCACTGAATGAACATAGGCGCCACATTCAATCAAAGCCTCCAAAGCTCCAGGGAAGCCAGCATGACTTGCAAAATGCCTCACTGGCTGGAGTGGTCTATTATCATGGGAAACCAATTAATTAATAGTCCCATATAGTCCCTTAATAAGGCCTTATTTCTTCTGCCAGATTCGTTGTTTCATGAAGTTTTAGCCATGATAGTCAAACAAAAACGGCAGTGTGTGCCTCTTTTTTAAAAGCATGGTGTGGAACTTGGACCTATATTTTTTCGGAGGTGGGATTCCATATTGCCAGTGGATTTATCAACTAACCTGGCTTTGAGAGACTTGGTTGGACTCCCAAATGCCCTTTTCTGAAATGTGTGGATAATCATCACATATGCGCATCTCCTCTCCTACCAAATTTCTTTGCCAAGTTCACCATGAGATTTCTTGCACCCAAAAACTACTCATCACCCATCATTACTTGGAGGATCATCCCAGTTAGTAAGTGGTTAATAATCCCCATTTACACGCCATTTAGCCATTTAGCTCATTTGGAAGGGGTCCCACAACCCTACTTAGGGGACTTACTAAGCACGGCTATTAACCACTTACATCCACTGGGAGCCCATCCTCCAAGTAACCCCCTAGTGAAGTTGGGGGGTCACCAAGCTCGGTCCAGCATCTCCAAGTGACAAGGGCGTCCAACCGTCATTGGCTTCTACGTTGGCCGACCGGGGATCCTGCAAGGGTTTTTGTTTTTAACAAAAAAAGAGTTCCAAGAAGAAACTCCAAAGGTTTTGGGAAGGAAAAAAACAATGAATGTTGATCATACTTATCATCAATCTGTTTCTGAGAAATAGTTGACGTTGATGTATGTTTCCGTGATTTTTTGGGAACAACATCATTTTAACCCCTGTTTTCGGAAGGGTGCTAGTCAAAACTCTTATGCCATCTGTTTGAAGACAACTACTTTCAATTTTTTTCAACGCGAAGTGGCGGACATGCTCTGTGACAAAAACACCGTCATGGCTATTCAACCTGACCTCCCCTAACGTACCCCCCTCAGAAATCGGGGTTTAACAAGGCCTTATTAAGAGAAACCCATGGTTGATAAGACTTTGATAAGGCCTTAAGTCCGGCGCGGGGGTACGTTAAGGCAGCCTTTTTGGGCAGTGCCATCCTGAGAGATCAACATTCGTAGAGCTTCCTCACGACCCCGCAACGCAGCCTTAGAAAGGACGGTGTCAAAGGGGGAAGCAGTTGATATGATGGATACTATGATGGATATAACTTTAGTGGTTGGTGGTTTCAACCCATCTGAAAAATATGCTCGTCAAATTGGGTTCATCTTCCCCTATTTAGGGGTGAAAATAAAAAATCTTTGATAAATGTTTGGAACCACCACCTAGTGACCTAGTCCACTTATAACTGGTAGGGGCCCACCTTGTAGTTCTCAAAAAATCACACCAGTGATGTACCAAGACACCGAATGAACTGGTAAAAGGCCACCCTCATCACGAAGCTTGGTATTTGCACCATACTCCTGGAAAATAAAACCCATAGGATCCATGTAACATGTATGGTATATTTTATCTGCATTTACCTTAAAAAACTAACCAAATGTAGGGTAAATATACCATAAAGATGCGTAAATATGCCATACAAGGAGGCTATGGGATTTCCAAATGTTTTTTTTCAAATGGACCAGTTGATCGTTTTCCTAACGGTTAATTGCCTCAGAAACAGGTGATGGTGGTTGGTAACCATCCTTATATAATCCTTCTTAGCGCTCTTATTTCTGAAGAGAAGAACGCCGGGGTGGTCTGCGTGACTTGTCATGATCCTTTGATTTTTGCAGATGCAGGGACGGCATCTTACTGGAAGTTTTGGACACTATTTTGGTGCCAACCCACAACAACACATGGTAAATATGTGTGTTGACTGCCATCAGGCTTCAAATCTTTAAATGTTGTTGTCCAATGGCCGTGACGTAAACATCCACCATGATCCTTGGAGTTGCCTTTGTTTCAGCAATCCCATATCATCCAAAGTGGAGTTGATCAACTTCAATCTATGTGGTGTTTTCCAGTCCAGCAGGGCCAGAATGCAATCAACTGCTCCACTGTGCGCCGCCCGATGAAGAGGCGTTTGCTTGAGACTGTCCCGCTTGTCCGCATCTGCGCCTACCAACTTGTATTTTGTTTGGAAACGCAAAGGAGCACAACATGCAAATCATAACACCAAGCAGCACGAAACGGAAGCTCCACGGGGCAACAACAAAATTTTGATTCCAAACTTTCAACCTGGAAACTTGTGATGAAGGAAGCCGCCAGTTTCACGGAAATTTGGAGGGTAACCAACCGTAGTGATTTTTGTATGTGGCGAATATTCTTTGGACCCCGGGGACCCAACCTGCAGCCAAAAGTTCCACCACAATGTTGGCATAGTTCCCTTCACACGCTGTATGTAGGGAAGTTTGCCGAGCTGCATTGCCACGATCCTTGGTCAACGTGGCCGAACCAAGCAGCTGGACCAACAGTCCAATAGTGGTGATTTCTGAAACGTTTAGGGTGACCTTGTGGTGGTAAATGTGTTTTTGAGTGAACAAATGAAAATGGATGTGCTCAAATTCAGCAGCAGTCCAGGAATGTCAAGCAACCAGCCATATATTAGCATGCAAGATCATGTCAGGTCCTTCTTGGGCGGCACAGAAGCTTGAGTAAGTAACATGGTTACAGCATCCTACCAAAATTGATGGAGATATTATCTTGCATCCCAAACCCATGGATGTTTTTTCCAAATGGGAACCACAACTGATGGAGATTGTCGTGTTTATCACAATTTCATGGATGCTTTTTCCTTCCACTGCTTATATAACAAAAATGTATATATATATATATATCAACATATATCAACTTCAATACACTTCAATATTCCCAGTTGACATTGAACCCAACAACCAACCTTGCTGTTGGCTTGACGGGAAGCTATCAATCTGAAAACTTGTTAAAGTCAAAGGATCGATATCGGCACCACGTTGATGAACCAACATCTGTACCATATCTTGGTGTCCCCTCATGGCTGCCAAATGCAACAAGGATCCCTGAGATCCACGGGATCAGACGGTTGGTGAGATCCACAAGGGGTGAAACATGGAAAACATGCCAAATATGGTGTTTAAAAACATATATGCCTAAGTACAGTAGATATAGTTGATAGATTGATAGATCTAGAAACATATATGTCTTTAAATATGTGTATATATATACTAATATATTCAAAAATCGTTATCTAGCAGATATGCTTTTTGGATGGCATAACTCATTTTCCCCAGTCTCAGACTATGACTTTTTGTCTGGGCAAGATCTTCTCACCTCCTTTCTTATAGGTTCCATTTGATTCCTCTGCAAAAAATTACCAAAAATTGGTGAAGAAAAACCCAGAAAAATCACCAACATGGTTGGACATCTTGGAATCCCACCTGATCGAACTGGATGGGCATGTTCACTGTTTCGGGCCTGTTCCAAGATGTGGTTCCAACGTTGCAGAACACTGCAACAAACCACGGGAGTCTTTTATCGACTGATTAAGCCAAAGCATTTACATTTTATGTGCAGTAAATGGATACTGTATATATATATATATAAATATTTACAAATACACATGCATGAATATATACAGATATCTGCATACATCAGTGCAGCATTCATTGAAAATTCTATACTCTTCAACAAAAAAATGATAGTGGATCTGCGGGTGAACGGGAATGACCAATCACACTAATTTCTATAGTGACTGTAGTCTATAGTGATAAGATTTATCAAGATTTGTATGAATTTCTCTTCCATCTGCAATGGAACGATAAAAAAAAGCTCCGTCAACCCGTGCAAATTGAAAGTCCATCATCTTTGCCAAGAGCAGTCGGACATCACTCAGGATCTGCCTTTTTGCGACCAAGGAAAGGTGACGCTGAATCAAATGTCAAAGGAGTCCCACAAGACCAAAGTGGTGTTCATCATGGCAAACAGGAGGAAACAAAAACGACTGGTCGCACTAGATGGCACATCCTCCCTCTGCTGGTTTACAAGGTTCGTGTATCTATGGGAACTGTACACTAATAAATCATTAAATCATATATATCTGCTATAGTTTACTATCCAACCCCTCTTGACCCATCGTCTTGTTGGGCACCTTTTTTGTCCCCATGCCGCAGGCGCGCCTGTCCAAGAGGTATGAGTCTAAGTTCAACAAATCCTTTTTGGCACCCAGCTGACGGAGTGAATCCCGCGTTTGTTGACTGCGCTGAGTCTCCTGAGGATCTTGTGGATAGAAAGGTGTCGGTGGGACCTTCGTGGTTGTTGGTTGTTGTGACATGTGACAAACCAGCAATCAGCTGGATGGTTAATTGGTGGTGTGGGTTGGTGGGTTTGGGATTCTTTAGTGATTCTGGGGATACGCCTAAGTAACAATCCCTTTCATAAGGGGATCCTAGGAATCCAAACCACCAACCCAAACCGCCAATCAACCATTAGCTGAAGCAATGCAGCAATGAAAAACAAAGCAAGAAAGCAACCAAAACACGATCATGATGAGAATGGGCGATTCCAAAGAAGCATGTTTCTTAGCATTGAAAGTTTCAGGGAATGTGAATGTAACAGAGCAAATGCCAAGCAAAAATCAAAACCATTGATTGCAGCACGTTAGGTATACAAAAATTCTGCAATCCTTAGCAGTGATCAATCCAACAAATTATTGTTGAATGGAAGTGTATACATACCTAATGCAATCTGTCAAACCATGAATCACTAGGGAAGATGGTTCCCTTTTTTTTGAGTGGTAGTGGTTTATCAAGCCGTCATACCTTTCCATGAAAACAA
This sequence comes from Breviolum minutum Mf 1.05b.01, assembly GCA_000507305.1. Classification (NCBI taxonomy): domain Eukaryota; class Dinophyceae; order Suessiales; family Symbiodiniaceae; genus Breviolum; species Breviolum minutum. Next base: position 44,839 of record DF241163.1, read on the forward strand.
TGGACATGAGCTGTTTCCTAATTCCACGGACTAGAACATCCTAACATGATATCAAACTAAGGACGGACTGTTAACAAGTGTAGATACTCATACATATCATATCTAAACAAAAATAAACGTATTTATGTCGAAAAACACACACACACACCAAAAACAAAAAAATGTCTACAATCAAATTTTACCTCACCACCCGTGCTTGGTCAAACCACATCAAATCTTTAAAAAAAGCAAAACCATAAAATAGATCAGATACCCTCCCTGAAATAAACATAGACCTGAAAATAGGCCTCCCCAATATGAAAACAGTATTCCAACCATCCATTTGTAGGGGCTTAGTTTCAGGGAAGGTAACCAAAGCTACCCTGTAATTTCTCATGATTCTATGGTCCCAAATAGTTCCTCATTTAGGATCGGAAACTACCCCTCATCCCTGGCGACCAGCCAATCGCTCCCCCAATATCACCCCAGTTAGTTAATAACCCCTATTCTATACGCCATAAAAAGGCCATGAATGGAAGGGGTCCCACATCCCCAGTTAGGGGACAACAACGATCACCATGGTTATTAATTATTAATCACAACTGGTTGGTGGTTTCAACCCATCTGAAAAAATATTAGTCAAAATGGAAATCGTCCCCAAATATGGGTGAAATAAAAAATCTTTGAGTTGCCAAGTACAGTACCTTCAACAACAACCTGCCAACCTACCCTTCAAATGTTCGTCGTCGAATCCTTGTGATCAGCTTCAAAGCCTCGAATCTGATTCATTGGACGTGTGCATGGCAAATCAAACCTCAGGTCAAGAAATTGTGGACCCGAGGGTTTTTTGGGGGGTGGAAAAAATACCCTGCACTAGATGGACAGACTGTTGATGGTTCAGAAATCCGAAACAACCATCTGGGATGGTGCTAAAACCCTGCAAATAATGGGATAAACTGAACTACATAGCAACTTGTGCAGAATTTCTTCCCCACATGTTCCAATAGGAAATACATCTTCAAATGGTCCATGTTCCATTGATATGTTAGTTTACCAAAGGGTAACAATCAATCCCACGACATTGGCACAATCAACAAATGGAAAATCCCAAGGTTGGAAATTAGGTGGGAAACCGCCAGTTTCACTGATGTAAACAAGCTGAGAAACTTCGTTATGGTGAAACAACCATATGATACCATATGTGCATAAACATGTATCTAGTTGGTGGTTTCAACCCGTGTGAAAAGTATTAGTCAAATTGGAAATCTTCCCTAAGTAGGGATGAACATAAAAAATCTTTGAAACCACTACCTAGATATAATCATGTATACATATTGAAATATATTTAGACATTTTATACAACTGTAACAAGTGCCTTGTATCAATTGCAAAACCCAATGCAAACAACAACCAAGTCTACCCTATAGAAACGTTCTGCAAACAAAAAACAATACCTGGAACCTACAGAAGTGATATTGGCAAGTCAGCCCCCAAAACATGTCAAGCCAATTCCCCATCAAAAATAAGGAAACATCCGTACAACATCACAATCCGGTTGGTGCTCAACCCTCACCTTGTTGCGCCCCTTTGCTGGTCATTTAGTAGGGTTAAAATGGTCATAGATAATGCTCATTGATTTGCTCATCACGATCAGCAGCAGCCCAAACAACAAGGGTCATTATATTACCATCCCAACCCATAAAAACATGATTTTAAGCGAACCCCCTGAAAATTACCATACATTTCTGTATTTTCTATTGTTTGATATTCCCCCAAAAATGGGTTCCCATTAAAAATAACCGTACATTTCACTTCTGACTCGCCACTCTGCCATGTTCATCCGCACGCGGGAACTCGCTCCCCACATTGCGAGCTCCAACGGGGGGGGTGACACTGGGGATGGCGGTTGAGACCTTTGAGCCGAGTCCTCAAAGGCGCCATGTTTCCTCGAAGCATGGACGACCATGCACCTTCCAATTTTGGGTTCCGTTACAGGCTGTCAATTCACCATCACAAAGGGTTTTTTTGGACGGCACCAACAATTGAAGGTGCTGGGTTTTATCAAAAAATGCACAAAAAAGTACAAAATCCAAATAAATATGATGATTAAAATGTGAATATAGATTTTAAGTACAGCTGAATCTATCGCATTTGATCTTTCATCATCATTTTCTGTCATCTTTCATCCTGATTCCATGAACCTTCGCTTCAACAGGGCTTGCAGGGGCGCACTTTTTTCCCGATTGGCATCTATGCATCTATAACGAAGATGCGCCTAGGCTGCAGCATCCCTGGTTGGCTGTATCCCTAAATCCTTGAAATCTAAACATGGAAACATCATGGAACCTCAAAAAGCAAGAAAACTTCTGAAGTTATAAGGCTGAAGCGTTGTCAGGATAAATATGTTACCATCTTAAACTCTGAGGAGGGTGTATTATGTGTATTACATGACCCTTAATCCCACCTTATTCGGTTAAGAAGGCCTGATTTCTTGGGGGTGGTTGCATGGTGCACAATCAATCTGCGATGTGCGAGGCCCAAGAGGTTGGAACAGAATTCATTGATCCAAACACAAATGGTACAAAATACCTTCGGACATATAGGTTCCATAAAATTTATCGGACTCCAGTAAACAAACATGACTGTTCAATAGAAAATGAATGAACATGATGTGTATATATGAATGTATAGATGTAATATACATATATATATATATATATGTGTATGATGTATATTGGTATACAGTAACTATGTTTTCAATTGCTCCATTAAATTCAAAAAATGTTCCTGGTTCCAGCCGGTTCCAGCCGGTTCCGTGAGATCATGATATTTACGTCCTAAGGGAACCTTTGCAATGAGATCCACCTAAAACAAGACAACCTATCTACCTGTTCTACCTAGCTATATACCTACAGTATCTATCCATTTGATTCTGTTTGATTCTATTCGATTCAATTTTAATCTATACAATCTAATTCAATTCTTATAATCAATGCTGCCAATACACAATAAACATCTACAAACATCCACTCCTTTACCAACAATTACGCTCCTACTTGGTAGTTGATGGCTACAAAACACACACACCAAACATATCAGCATCTCCACATATTTACATACATGTAAATGCATACACCGAAAAACACATCCAAATACACAGAAATAAGGCACTTCTGAAACTAATGAGTCGCTTTGGATGTCCCCCATCTTCGCCCCGTTTTAAACGTGTTGAGTCGACCGTGGCACTTCCTGAACCACCAGTATCACCCATTGCTGCATCGTCATCCGCAAAGAGCAAAGACTTGGACCTGCTTTGAGGCCAAGGCTGACAACCAAAGGCCACCGAACATTGGAACTTTTTCCCCAGAAACCAATGTCATGACTAGCATAATATGAAAGAAGATGTCGAATCCTCAGCAAGCCAATCAATTTTTGAGACGTTTGAATATAGCAAAAATGATAGAACATGAGAAAAACATGACAAAACTATATATTGATTGTATGCATGTAATTGAATGATATTGAATGTAAACAAATAAATATATTAGACATACATACACATATATATATATATATTTACCGATTTGGAGTTCTCCGTTTGATTCCACACGAGACGACACGATGCAAAACACTTCCGCTGCTACTACTACTACTACTACTACTACTTCTTCTTCTACTTCAACAACAACCATAAAACTATTTCTACTACAACTACTGCAAAGCGACAAACTTCAGCAACTTCAGCAAATCGACGAAACTTCTTCCATACACATGCTGCGCCATCATGCTTTTGTTATCTTTATAAATTTCCTTTGAAGGCACATTCAATGCTAAGTATTTCGTCTGTAACAACACTGAAGGCTATGCTGAATGTTGACCTTCCCCCCGAGGTGGGGAACTTTTCCAGTTCCGAATTATGAAATCGTCCAGCTGGGCAATTAGTCAGTTGACCTCATGTTATGTGAGCAACTCAATATGCTTAAATCTTAAACAGTTGTTGCAGGTTTCCAAAAGTGACATAATTAGTGATCTTCGTTTATCTCCTACAATTGAACTTGCTGCGATGTGATGATCCTGAGAAATCCAACGTAGCTAGGCTCTCTTTTTGACTCATTGTTTGGCTATTAAGGTGGATTTCTACATCTGCATCCAGTCGTACATTTGGGTGCAGTCGTACCTTTGTGGGCTTCATATTGGTTCACAAAACATGTGAGATCTGGTTCACTGACAAATGATCACATGGACCTATACTTACACTATAATGACATACAACTCTCCCCCCTGACATTCAACCGGACCCTTTCTTCTTATGTGCCCTCTTGAACAAAGTTTCTTTTTGAGGTGGGTGTTCTTCCCCGCGAAGTTGCAATCTTCAAAGGAAACAGTCAGGAAATCTCTGAAACGAGACACTGCTTCCAGAGTTTGCTCGCATCGTTCCAGGTTGGCATGTAATAACTTCGAACCTCAAAAAATCAGGTCAATATCAAGCTGGGTTGGCCGAAACCAGAGATTTTTTCGTCACCGGCGCTTATCAACTTATCATCTGTTCACATTACGGGGCCTTGTTCAACCTAGGAATGATTGGACCCTCGTATAGACGGGTTTGACTTTGTTTTTGGCAGGGTTCGGGAATCTCGAAAACACCTGTTTTGAGATCCCGTGCTTCTTAGGTAACGGTAATATGATTGTATTTGGTTAGGAGTGTGGGCACTGGCGGGAGGATGACGGGCATAGATCACCAGGACACTGGAAAATGGACCATGGACCATGAATGAGGAATGTTGAAAATGTACCCTTCAGAGACCTAGCAAACCTGGAGAGCACTAGCGTAGGTGCAAAATCATTGTTAACCTTACAAATATCCGAATATGTTTCTCCAAAATTCCAGAGTGGCTATGGCGTTTTCTCTGTTGTGTTCTTAGTGAATTCTTAGGTGATCTTCTCAGATGAAAAACAAATTGGTCTCATTAGCCAACAACTTGACACTATTGAATCAGTTTCTTGCAAAACGGATGTCGAAACCTGAAGGGATGACCCTGTAAACAATCCTCAAACAATGATGCCTTCCAGGCATTGAAGGGCTGGAATTTCCAGCAAACACGACCTTCAATATAAACATCCAAACAGACTGTTTGCAGCAAATTTACACCCAGGAAAATTAACAATGGAACCCAAAAATGGAGGTTTGGAAGATTACCATTTCCTTTTCAATTGGGTGATGTTTAGGTTCCATGTTAATTTTCAGGGGGGGTACCCCAACTGTTTGGAGGAAAAACTTAAAAACACTCTATAGTGAAAATCCACGGGACATCTTCCAGACTTTCTGCCTTCTCTTTGAAGAAACATCCAATGCTTTCATTCACCTCCCGAGCGAGATCCATTGCGCCGTCAGATCAAAAAACAGCTCGACTTCAACCCTTCACCACATGTGTTTCATAATTGAATTGGTATTCACACTGCAAATAAAAATGTATACTAACTGTACCTAATGCTTTCCAAGTTCAAATAGATTGATATCGCAACATACATAATGCACATATTTCACACGTGTGTGTGTGTGTGTGCACGTATGTGCCTGTGTTTCTTGTTGGTGTTGTCTTGAAAAACAAACGTTTTTAATTGTTGTGGTTTTTCATCAACTCCTTGGGTTCGTACCTCCATCTTACTCTCAAGGCCAGCCATGTAATAACTGCAGGGTGGTGAATGATGAAAGACCTCAGGCTGCCAAGGTCTACATGGTTGAGGGTTGCCATACAAATTGTCAGGGGTAGACTAGACGATAGGCACTAAAATTGGTAGTATGCTTGTGAAAATGGTAATTGGGTAACTTCTTGTATCCTTGGGGATGAAAACCTTCTTTTATGGGAGGAGCATTTGTTCTTTCATGGGCTTTTTGGGGAATGATGACGAAATTTGCCTACCTACATGATCTTGAACTTTTGGACTCACGGCTGTTCAACCTGGTCAACCTGCCTCAGAATAAGGGTTTAATAGTTTAATACGGCTTTGGAAGGGGAAGCCAAGCGTTAGGGGGGGTAGGTTGACTTGACATGAGAGGCTCTGGGGCGGCTGGGTGGCAGCGGTGAAGGCACTAGTGGTACTTAACTGAAGTATTACGTGTACTAGTAGCACGCAGTAACTTAAAATGTATATGCACCAAAATATACCCATCAAATAAAGCGTAAAAACAAAGTAGATAGTATGAATGGTCTGTTTCCTGCATACCTTCGGGCCTTAGGATATTGAAGCCCCCCACAGCCCACAAATAACCCAATCAATCAAACACAACCAATACCCGGCAAAATTGCGGCCCACCGCCGGAAGCAAAGTCTGTTGGGTGAAGATAGGGGAGGCTTGGGCAGAGCTTGAAGCTTTGGGACCAAGCGCGCGTCTTTAAGGAAAACTCATTGGCACGACACAGGTGAAATTTGCTGGAAACAATCCACTCCCAAACATGCTTAGCAGCAAACCCGACGCACCAATCATTCTTGATACTAGTTGGCATCTTCTTCGGTTTTTGAGTTGCAACTCTCCTTATTCGCAGACATGCAGCGATTCCGCGCAAGTTCATTCATGCTCGCAACTGCACTAAAAGGTTGCGTTAAGAAAAGCATAACCAAGATGCTGAGCACGATGTCAATTAGGAACCCATCTTCATCTTCAAACCACCTGTTCCACGGATGGTCTTCTACTCAACAACTTGTATCACATGATGAAATCAACTAATGGTTGCATATCCCCAAGGTTCCCCCAGTGATAATCCCTTTCTAATCAGGGACTCCGGGGAAAAGGCTGAAGCAACAGCATCAATCACATTGCCCATTGGTTGAATATCTTTTCTAGGTGGTTGCCCGACCCATTTGCAAAATATTTGTCAAAATGGGTTCATCTTCCCCAATTCCTGGTGAACATTTGAAAAACCTTTGACACCAGCTAGTTCCTAGACGTTTTCAAATTTCAAAAGAAAAACAAACATCCCTTCATCTGCGACCTCTTTTACTATTCCTATCATCCTATCCATTCCTACAAGGTGGACGTCGTCACCAAGTATCAATGGAGTCATAAAGCTATAACCCCTATAAGTAGGGTGAAATGACCCCAGTTACCTATTTATTTTCGGCCATTTTGTAAGGGTCCCATAACTCCACCTGTTTGGGGCCACTGTTTGGGGCCCACTGTGTAAGGGCCCCAAACAGTACTGCTTTCACTGCGATAATCGAGCCATGAGGCCCTGAACAAATTCTGGATCCATCATAAGGTCGATGAATTTCCCCCCACTCACCTCGCTTAATCGGGGGGAAAAGGGGGGTATTGGGTATCCTTAAATTAATTTTCATGAACTTATAGGAAATTACAAGAAACCTGAATGCCTAGTCTTCCAAATACCTGCTCAGGTGAAATAGATTTTGGGTAGGTTTTTTTTGGGGGTCCAAATGACACCTCCTCACGCGGAAGGTGTTTGGAAGCCATCCGGGACAAAGAATATCAACGTCCAACTTTTGACAACAAAACCAAAAACATAATCAAAATCAACTTACCACCCCCGAAGGTTAACATAGAACCTGAACATGATGGTCATGATGGTTCGGAAGATGATATTCCTCTTCCAGTGGTGCATTACACTTCAGGGGTGTACAACAACTGATGCAAACAAGTTTCATCGAACTATATATGAAGGAGTTTAATTAGCCACTTGTGACCTTTGAATCCCATGAAGTACTTCACTCTGGGATTTTGACCCCGGATTTTGAGGATCTGATTTAGAGTCGATTCCTTTGGTGATGTGTTGGGGTTTCAACTTAAAATCATACCGACCAAGAAAAAACGCAGTCAAAAAATCCCCCACCATTCCACTTCCAGAACGCCCCGCGTTCAAGTATATATGGAACCTGAAATTTCCACCCAAATTGGATAGGAAACTCATGATAAAACCATTCATCTCCACTTTTCTTAGATTTGCCAATTTGGTGCTTGGACAAAAATGAACCAAACATCTTCCTACCAAATGGTGGTTGAAAATGCTGATGAATCCCATGGGATCGAATCCGTAAAACATAATCTTAAAAAAAAAATCCAAGAACAAAGGGACCCATATGCTGCATCTATGGAGTATTTACCTCCATTGCATTCGGCTTAAATTTATTAAAAATAAATGTATATATTCCATCCATCATATGGAGGACATTCATAGATTTCATAGCAAACCACGTTGTTGGCTCTGATTTTCATCGAGATGTTTTGACTCTTTGTTTCTCAAAGAAGGTCCAAACATCTAAAAGATCACCAAGAATTTCAGGAACCTAAAATGGAGGAATCCTGAAGCCTTTAAGGCTATTTTGGGGGTGGGTTCTCCCTTACCTAGGTAAGTAAAATCCTCCATTTTAGGTAACTGAAATGTTTGGTGAAAAGATATCTACACGTGCGAAGTGTGACAATGGATTGATCATGTTCAATTGAAACACTGCATCATCAAACTTGAACCTTGACAAACTGCAAAAGTGAGATACAATATTAGATGTCTGGCCATTCACAATCTACAACATTTGCACACCTCCATCCCCCCACTTCTATAAACTTTAACCTTCGCAGCCTCGTGTCTGATTTTACAAATTGGCAAAGGTTCCTTTGATAACACAATGCATGGCCAAGATGCAAATTTGGATCTCAAGCAATGGATGGGATTTGCCGAAAACCTTGGCCAGTGGCAAACGGGTGGTTTGAAACTTGCTGGGTTACACCTGCTGCGCAAGAGTTTAGTTTCTGCCAGGTATTCATGGTGAGAATTGGGCCGGACAAGGTATCATTCCTGTATTTGCGGAAAAAGAACATTCATATTTTTATATATTTATATTATATGTAACGCATCTGAAATTCAAATTTTACATGTAAAGCATCTGAAATAAAAGAGATCTTTTAATTTTTCCAGATGTACATAAATCCTGCCCTTCATATAGCCTCTGGTAAACTGTCCTGGCCATGGAAAATGGAAAAATCCCATCTTGCCTGTTACCGGAGTGTACCTGTCGAAGGGCTATTAGCACATTGCATTGACCCCCAAAAATAGCTCCCCAAAGCCAGCCATCAAGCAGAAACTAAAGCACAGAACTTTCTTGAACTCATACTAGTAACAAGAATCATCATCATCATCATCATCATCATCATCATCATCATCATCATCATCATAAGAAACCCTGCATGTTACCTGTTACCCTATCACCATCATCCACACACCTTGCTCGAGTTGTCATCTACGACTTCTTTCAAGTCGAACGGACAAGGCACCAGCTACAAGGTTCTAATGCTGCTACCTGGCTGAAGGTCCTTAGTGTCAAACATGAAGAAACTACTCCCCACCACAGGAATTTTGGCTCGTCACTCACTCAGGATGACATGAACCATTTTTCAGAAGGGCATCCCAACCTAAACCTTCATCTGTGACTGATACTGGGTCCGGGTGGATCTACCTTAGGACTGTTATATCTGTAGTAGGGGATCCCAACCTAAACCTGGGTGGTTTAGGAAGGCCCAAGTCCAAACATTTGACGACCTTGCATCTTCACCTCTTCATGTTGTGTATGTTTTGTTCCCGCCATGAATCATGTCTTTTGTTGAACCAACTGGATGCTTTTCCCAACTCCCATCTCAACTCGTTGATCTGGAACATCCGAGGGTCTTGGCATCTTTTCTGTATCCATGTGCCATGTCTCCAAAGAGAGGCACGAAAAAAGAGAGAAGAAGGATATGCAGAACCTCAGATGTGTCAGGTGCAACTTTCAATCAAAACGGAGTCTGTTGTTGCCTACTTGCCTGGCAATTTAGAAACAACAAGCAAAGGCAAAGGACAACATCTGGAATCATCATGATGATGAACACAAAATCCGTCATACATAGACGTAAGCTTTACTTTCATTATGAATTGGCAAACACCCTTTTTGTGATTACATTCAACTATTCCCGCCGAACAAAAAAAGTGCTTACATATTCCCTTACATATATTTTCATCATCGGGGAAAAACAGCTTCCAGGTCACCTTCACCTGACCATTTTCTCAGAATTCTTCCAAAACTTTGTAGGGCTCTTACTAAACCACCAGCAAAATCTCACAACAAAACATCTGAAGTCCATGAGAATCATGTGTATATATATATATACAAGTCAGGACAAGGTGGACCAGTAACACTCACTTTCAGGCTGTTGTGATATTCCGTTGTAACAGCTTGCCTTAAATGGATCCTATTATAATATATTATATTCCCTACAAATTTTTGTAAACATCCTCTACATAACCGAAACAACTAGGTTTTTTTCTCACTGTTAGGATAACATCCAAGAGGTTCGTGGATCGCGTTTGTTTCAAGCTATTGGCCTCAAGAATGACAGCAATCCATGCCAAGGGTTGGTAAATAAAGCTTACAATGCTTCTGAAAGGGGTTGTTACGTAGGGTCGTCCCTAGAATCCCAAACCACCAACCCAAACCAACAATTAACCATTAGCTGAACACATGAATTTTGAGAATAAATTGTGTCATGTTGATTCATCAATCTGAAGTTCCAAAACAAGTCCGACATTGTGGTTCAAGAAATCTAAAAGCCATACTATATAAAGATAGTCAGTTCTCCAACCCCCTTTCCATTTCTCTCTCTTTGGACTTTTGGTCCCTTCTTTTCACCAAAAAACCCTACCCTCCACCAAACCCACCCAAAAAAACCAGAAAAACATCGGATGTCAGGTGACACAATGTGCCAAAAAGGCAAAGAGACACAAGGGAAGAACTTCAGTTGCATCGAGACCTCAACCAACCCAAAGAGATGATGTGTTTTTTTGATTCCTCCCGAGTCGTGACAAAAAGGAATGACTTGGCAACCTCCCAAGTCATGCGGGAAAAACAAAAAACTCATGTCACATTCACATGTCCAAATTTTTGTTAAAAGCATCTTGGGGTTCCGAGGTGTTTTCAAACCAGACTCCAAAATATACAAAAAAATTAGTATGATAATGAGACATCAAACGGATTCAAATGGTCTGCATCTTCCAAATCAGTGAAACAATCCACCGATGTTCCCATTGCAAGCAAAAGGTGTGTTTTTTCTGTTGCAAAAAAGCTGAACGATCCAAATTCTGATTCAAGCAGCAAAAGGTGTCCGACATGCAATTGCCCTTGAAGATGATTGCAACCAACCTGCTAGCGGCAAGTGGAAGCAAAAAAGCACGAACAATAACAATACTTGAGAATAGCCTACTGATAATGGAAGCAAACATGTTCTGTTTATCAAGAGTCCACGAAAAAAACAATCAATATGCAACAGTGTGTCAATACCAGAAGGAAGGGGACTATAACGTATTCTGGTTTGTGCTTTAATTACTCCATTTAGCAAATGTTTTCCAAATGGGAACCATCTCGCTAAGTAGGGGTCCAACTAGACAATTTTGTATTTCTCAACAATTAAACAATATTAAACATGAAGTTCCGTTTTTTTGACAAGCTAGGTGTCGTACCTTTGTCAGTACATCATTTTTGTTGTGATAAAAGGAAGCCATATATATATATATATAAATATGATCCATGTCTCTCTTTTTTGCTTTGAACTTCCATGATTTTGTCGTGATGTTGAATACCCTGAACGCCGTTCGGTGATTTTGAGGGGATCGCGGATCACACATCACCCCAAGCGTTGAGAAAAATGAGAGCCTCCACTTTGAGACAACAAGACATCGCAGTTGGTGGAAATACGATAATGAACTCATTCAAATTCAAACATGTAAATGCATGAAAAAATGTTTTCTTTCTTTCTGGTGGCCTGTAGAGTCCAAATTTAGGACACTGCCTTGGGGGGGATCTTGCACCAAATCATGTTTTCCAGGATCTAGGAACATAGTCAACTATGAAAAAATGCATATATTTATAATTTACTGAATGCAAATATAGAAATACAATGTAACAATTTTGTACCATGTAAAAATACATACCACTTACATGCAAAAATACAAAAATAACGCTAGAACTTTCTGAGTGACCTAACTTTATGAGTGACCTACATTGACCAAGCTTCCAAATTACCAACGCCCACCAAAAGAAAAACACCTCCACCATGGTGTTTTGCATCTAATTACAGGATTTGTTCTTTTCAAAAATTTTGAAACCTTGCAGGAATCAAATCAAAATATTTGTTCATCAACCACCAAGCATCCAAATCTTGTCAAATTGTCCTATAATTCCCAAGAGCTGAACTAAGAGACTTTTTTTTTTGCGACGGATTCCTCTACTAAACCGCCAATTTGGGATCCACCAACCAACGGTGAAGAGTCGCCATGAAAATTTGCCCCAAGGCACAGCATGCCACACGCTGGAGCCAGTAACGCCTTCGCCAGGACAATCCGCCCCAAGAAGTTGCATTGTTTTTTGTGTTTTTTTACTGATTGGATGATATTCTTATCATATTTTCCATCTACCCCAGGATTCCAGTCAGCACCAGGATTATTACCTTTTGGAATCCCTAGCAACCTTTTATTGGTACTGTTAATGGGAGGTAGATCCAAGATTTATGATTAGAACATCACCAGTTTGATCCTGCGCCTTTCAAATACGTCCCATTGTTGGTGGAAAACATCTAATTACACCTTTGAAAATGAACATGCAACCTAAACATCACCCAGTTGAGAATGAAAATGATCTTGCAAACCTCCATTTTTTGGGTTCAAAATCTTAATTTTCCAGGGTGTAACCAGTTAATATGAAGATTATCACCATAGGTAAGAGTACCTATGGACCATAACGGACAGCTAGTTGGTGCAACAACCTCTCATCTATGAACCGCATCCTGAACCCTCTGACATAGCCGGCCTTATCTAAGGGAAACCAATGGTTACTAAATTTGGCCTTATTTCTGGGGGACGTTAGGTGGGGGGGTTGGTTGGCTAGCCATTAAAATCCAAAATCCAGCTCGAAAGAGGAAGGTTCGTAACACAAAGAAAATCCATCGATCATATCTTACAAGCATTTTCAAAGCATCAGTTTTGCGGGTGTTTTTATTTTTGTTTTTGTTCCTCCACTCTTCGGGGAAAAAAACGGGCTTTCATCTTGGGTGTCCCATTTGCCACGCCTGCGCGCACAAGTCGATCTTCATTGAGCTAAACGTCGCACGTGGTACCACACGCAGCACGCGATAGTGATCATACGCCTTTGGAGTATCAAAGGCACCGATCAACACAAGGGTGAATCATCTGCCAGGCACTCGCATCTATACTTCTACATTATATACATATCTTCAGAGTATATACAAAAATATACCAGCTGATCCCTCAAAGCCGGAAAACCTTCGATTTCAAAAAAATCTTTCGATTTTTCTTCTGGTGTTACAATTCCCACGCCAAACAAAAAAGGTACAGGTATTTTTTTCGCGAAGATTTCGCGAGATCCCGCAGCATTTGAGCTCAACTTTTTTTATCATCTCAGCCATTGCTGGCAGCTGTGCAGCTGGAGCTGGTACTCCTGTCATGTTTGCTTTGCGGATTGGTTCGATCTAATACTATATATGATATTTAAAATCTAGAATCTAGACTAGAACATGCATGTTTCTGTAGCTGTGCCGAAGCTGTTTGGGTGGAAAAATTCTTCAACTTCTCAGTTTTTTCTGCAGCACTTTTGGCTGAAAAAGCCGGGGGAAGAAAAAAACATGGGGAAGTCAGCATCTCCTTCGGCTGCAGCAGCTGCTGAGAAGAGTGGCAAGACTGTCATCTTCAATGGCCTGGCTGGTCTTTTTGAAGCTTGGGATGGTGTGCCCAGCCTTCGGGAGCGTTGCCGAACTTTTGGTGCATTGTTAATTGAATGCCCTGCCCCAGGGGGTAAGGAAACCAAACCAGGGGGTGCCCTTGCAAAGACTGTCACCAACGTCAAGTACAACTACCACGCCTTGGCGCCTGTGATGCAGAAGATGAAGGCAGTCCGCTTTGCAGTTCCTTGCCTTGAAACCCTTACCTCCGAGTTGGTGAAGCTCATGAAGGCCCACGGCTACAACCCTGACAGCAAGGAGATTTCGGACCAAGCGTGGTCCATACGCTATATGTATGGAGTTTTGAAAGGGCTTCAGTACAAGGATGCCCCACCAAAAGCTACTTGAACCAATTTAGTTTTTTTTTCTGAAGACGTTTTCTATGTCATTATTTTTAAAATACTATGGTTTACAACACACTCTAGGATGAAAACCTGCGGGCTTTGCTGGAGCTTTGGGGCTTGGATTTGAAGAAATGGACAAAGCAGGACTGCTGGGTTTATGGGATTAGATGTTGATTGTTTCAATCTGCAGCCTTTTTCAATCCGCAGCCTTTTTCAATCCGCAGCCTTTTTCAATCTGCAGCCTTTTTCAATCCGCAGCATTTTTCATGAGGCAAATCTTTTGAAGTCTTTTTCTCAACCCGCAGCTGTTTCATGAAGCCATTTCTCCAAAGCCAATTTTTGAAGCCTTTTTTTCTCAACCCGCAGCTCTTTCATGAAGCCATTTCTCCCGCAGCTGTTTCATGAAGCCATTTCTCCAAATCAATTTTTGAAGCCTTTTTCTCAACCTGCAGTTCTTTCATGAAGCCATTTCTCCAAAGCA
>DF241163.1:60408-86428 GCA_000507305.1 Breviolum minutum Mf 1.05b.01
AAGCCATTTTTTCTCAACCTGCAGCTCTTTCATGAAGCCATTTCTCCAAAGCAATCTTTTGAAGCCATTTTTTCTCAACCCGCAGCTCTTTCATGAAGCCATTTCTCCAAATCATTTTTCTCCAAAGCAATTTCTTGAAGCGTATTTTTCTCAAACTGCAGTTGTTTCATGAAGCCGTTTCTCCAAAGCAAATTTTTCAAACGTTTTCTCAAACCCGCAGGTGTTTATTTCTAAAACTGCAGCTGTTATATGAAGCCATTTCTCTGAAGCATTGTTTGTTGGCATTTCTTGTTCAAACTGCAGCTGTTTTATGTAGCCATTTCTCCAAAGAAAGTGCTTCTCCAACTGCATCTCTTTTTTGAAGCCATTTCTCCAAAACAATGTTTCAAAGTGAATTTTCTTAAGCTGCATGTCTTGCCATGTTTGTTTTTTTTTCAAATCAGCATGGTTGCAAAACCCCTGGGAGGAGTCCAAGACGAAGAAGGATGCCAAGAAAAAGAAGGCTGCGGAAACGGCTACGCCTGAGGCCCCTTTGGCCCAACCTCCTGGTGTCGTGGCAGCAGCAAAGGATGCTCCAGCGAAGTTCCAAGACAACCTTCCACAGCCCCACAACCGCTTGGATGTTGGACCTGGAGCTGAAAACCCTACTCTCTTGGAATTGGCAATAAAAAAGCAGCAGCTTTTGGACATGTTTTTTGCTGGCACAATAAGCTATTTTTTTTGGGTACGATGTACACTATTTAATATAATTAAATGTGGTTTTTATTTTTTGGCCCTTCCATCACGAATTTAATTTGATAGCAATTCAGGCTGAACCTTCGCAAGCTGCAAGCAGAGAAGGCGCGAAGAGTCTCTGAAGGAGTGGCTGCACAGCTGGTGGCACAGAACTCCTCTTCAAGTTTGGGTTACTTGGCCTAAAAATGGAAAGTATACCACCAAAACGTGCACTGTTTGCTAAAGATTGGTTTGCGTGTCTTTTTCAACGCCACCAGCTCTATAGGCTCTGGAACTGACAACTTGCAAACACTGGTGCTGCCTGATGACACCATGGTGCCAGAGCTTGAACAAGAAGTTCCCCCTGAAGTTCCCTTTCAAGTGGATGAAGTTCTCCCTGAAGTTCCCCTTCAAGTGGATGAAGCTGCCCCTGAAGTTCCCGAAGTCTCTCCTGAAGCTCCGCTTCAAGTGGATGAAACCTCAAAGGCAGAAGCTGCTGTGGTGGAGGAAGAGCCTGAGGCAGAAGTTGCCTCTGTGGTGGAGGAGGTTCCACCTGTGGTGGATGAAGTCTCAGCAGCTGACGTTGCGCTGGTGGAGAAAGTTCCTGCTGCTGCTCCGGTTGGTGCTGCTCCAGTGGGCGAAGTTCCTGCTCGAGTGGCAGTGTCTCTGGCTCCTGTTTTCGAGCAGGCCGCTTTGGATTTGGAGAATGAAGACCAGGACCCTGAGGATTTCCGTCGCAAGCAACTCCTGATGAGGAACACTGAGAAGGAGAAAGCTGAAGCTGACAGAGAAGAAAAGAAGCAAAACAAGAGAAAGAAGGGGGCAGCTCCGAAGGCCAAGGGTAGGCCTAGAAAGGTGGATCCTGCTCCTCCTGCAGAGGATGTTGAAGAAGTTCCGGAGCCAGCTCCCAAGAAGAGGAAGGCCAGGAAGGACAAGGAAGAGAAGGACGTGAAGGAGAACACTGTTTAGAGGAGAATGAGGAGAAAAAGCCTGAGAAGAAGGAAAAGACCGCTCCAAAGAAAAAAAGTGCGAAGAAGGACGGTGACGAAAAGGATGATGCCAAGGCTGCCCCTAAGAAAAAGGTGGCCAAGAAGAAGGAGGATTCTGAGGAAGTGGAAAAGGGTCAGAAAAGAAAGGCTAAGGAGATGGAAGTTCCGGTGGATAAGAAGCTGAAGGCCGAGTTCCTGGATGTCATGAAGAAGTACCAGGGCCAACCTTATGACAAGCAGTCTGAGACGATCCACAAGTGCCTCAGCTCACTATAATTTGGTGGGGTTGGTGGGGTCAACTTCTTAGGTTTTGTTTTTTTTGTGTATAGTGCCTCTCGCAGCCATTTCCCGCAGGAAGAAGCCGAGCCACATAGAAGTGTCGGTCTATTGGAAGCGACCAGCAGTTGGTGTCAAGGTGGAGCAGCCTGATGGAGCAAAGCCGCAGAAGTTTTACTTTTCCAGAGTCTTCAACAGCATCGCGGTCAACATCCTCCAGGGTGCGAAGATGGCTGATTTGCTGCGGCTTCACCCGGCGGAGTTCATGAATTCTGAGGAAGCTGCAGCCTTTTACAAGCAGTTGCAAGTGAGTGCTGGTGCTGCTGCTGATGATTTTGCAGCCATTCCGCCAAAGACTCCGAGGGTGTCAGGGCCAAGGACCCCTACAGATGCTGATTAGATCCATGTTAGTTCTAGTGATTTTAGGGTTGGAGGGCGCTCCTCCATTGGCAGCGGTGCAGGGGATGCCCCATCTGCCAGCACAATTTGTGAAGTTGTGTCCACGCAAAAGGTCCTACCATGTTTTTACAATTTTGAATTGCCTCCAAATTAAAGACAAAAATTAGTATGAACTGAACTTAAACTACAGTTTGTTTTTTCAATACTACTTGGATGGAAGGGCCTTACTGTGTGAGTGCTGTGATTGTCGGGTTTGATCTGTGAGAAAATTTCGTAAGTAGATATCCACAACAAGGGTGCTACTATTTCTTCTGCCATTTTTAGGGAATGGAAACAAAAGATTGCGAAAGTACATATTCATATTTTTTTTGACGCCAACCAACCTTTAGATGGAAGTACCGCCCTTCAATGTGGAAAGCGATCATGTGATGTCGCAGTGCCAGGGCTGTGTTAACAAAAAGTGGCTCGATCTGTACTACGCTAGCTTGAAAACTAATATATCGGAATATATCTTTTATCTAGCCTACTTAATATTAAATTCAGATATCATAAGGGTTGAAAATTTTGGTGCAGCAAAATTGCCAGGTCATGGATTGATGCAGCCTGATCTGCGAAGCTGCGAGCCGCCCATGCTGCTGCTGAAGTGGTGGCCTGCGCTTGTGCTGCAGCTTCAACATAAGGAGGCCTCCCGCTGAAAGCTGCACATGTTGTTGCCTCGCGTTGCAAGCTGCATGTGTTGTCATGAGCAAGTTGGAGATGAAAGTACAACCTTCATGGATACTTGTTCTTTTTTTTGGCTCAAATTTCGGCAGGAAAAGGCTTTGTTTCAAAAGGCCGCCATTTGTTGCAGCCATGCCGAGTGGGTATGGTGATGCTGGTGATGGTTCGGACTATGAACCTACTTGGTATGGGCAAGGAGGAAAAGGAAAAGACAGCAAAGGATGGAAACTTGACAATAATTAGGTTGAAAATCACTGTTGAATAACCTTAGTCCCCCCAACAAAAGTTTTTTTCAACAATCATCGGCCCCTTAGNAGGAAAGGTGGAAAGAATCCACGCGATGGAGCAAAGGGCGATGGAGGAAAAGGAGACTATGGAAAAACTGGTGATGGAGGAAAGTCTGGTGGCGATGGAGGAAAAGGTGAAGCCAGACCTCCGAAACTTGAATGCTTTATTTTTTTCGTTTGACCCTCAAAAAATTCATGGGAATGATTCATGCAGTTGTAATTTATGTTGGCTGATATCCATGCAATAAGGACTCCTGGGTCTACACCTCGTGGTTCTGTGGGTTTGGTGGCGCAGTTTACCCCGCAGTTTCCGGGATGGGTGCCGCCTGGACCTTTGCCTCCAGGGCCTGCTCCGAAGATGAGGCCACCACAAGGGCAATGGCTGGCGTGCTACTTGTGGTGCCCAGCTGTGCCAGGAGGTCCTCCACCAGTGATGCCACCTATGCTGCCTGCAGTGGCACCACCGCCACCTAAGAAGAAGGATCGGCGGGTGGAGTCTACTTCTTCGGAGGACTGTGTTTTGTTTGGGTGGTTTTTTCCCTTCCCATATTTTTTCGGGGGATTCCTCTTGTTTCCAGGGTTTTTATTCTTCATCAAAAAATCTGCAACATTTAAGATCCATGCAGGACTCTCACCGTGGCGGTCCAAAAGCTGTGGCAAAAGAAGCTATGGCAAAAGAACCTGCGGTGGAGGTGGCGAAAGAAGCTGCGGTGGCAGAAGCTGCGGTGGCAAAAGAAGCTGCGGTGGCAAAAGAAGCTGCGGTGGCAAAAGATGCTGCGGTGGTTGCACCAAAGGAAGCTGTGGTGGCGAAGGAAGCCTCAGCGAAGGCTGCATTGACTGAAACTATGGCAAGCAGCAACTTGGCTTTCAATTTCAGATTTTTGCTTTTATTTTCACCTGTTCCTATTGCAATTTTTTTTGGTGAGACCTCATTGAATTACACCATGAAAAATCCAATTGTGAACATCCAAAGGCAAATCGGCATCGCCGCCAGTCATGGCAAAGGATCCTGGAATGCGCCCTCCACCAGAGCCATCTGTTCCACCGAAGCCAAAAGAGAGGCATCCAGAATATGAGGATGTTATGGAGGAGGTTGTGTGCGAGGATCCAATCTCGGCCTTGGCGGATGCTGTGGCAGGAAAGGCAGCAGGGGCAAAGGCTGGAAGCTCTCGGAGCCCTGATGCTGACACGGTGCTCTGGGTTTTGCAATGCCTGCAAAGTGGCTACCAACTGGTTCCCGGAGGTTTGGGGGTTGAAAGTTGAAACTTGAAACATTTTTGTATTTTAATGATCATTTACAAAATTCGCTTCAAGTGATGTTGCTGATTTTTAAAATAACTCAAACCTGCAGGCCATGCAGCAAAATCGCGTCCACCTACAATTGAAAACCGTTCTCGTGGTGATGGACCAGAACGGCCAGCTTCAGCGCCAGAATTTCTTGAAGACAGAGGAGATCGCCGTAGACATCGTGGCAGCAGGGACAACAAGGAGAAGGAAAAAAGTGACAGGAAGCGCCGGGGGCACCGTAGCCGCAGCTGAGATGCTAGGATGAATATGGTTGATGAGAAATTATTGAATATATAAAATGATAGCTTGAAAAAATCTCTAGGAAACATGAACTCAATAGTGGATGGCGAAAGGAAAAATGATTCATGCATCTCAGCTGCATGGTCAATAGGATCACAATAAGCATGGCGGAAGCAGCAACAGCAACAAAGCTGCAGCTGCAATAGGATGGATCGCAGTGGGCGTGGTCGTGGTTGAAGCCACCATGTAGCAGTAGCGCACCTGAGATTCAAATGATGAATACTGAATATTGTTTTTTCATGTTTTCGAAACATATGTCTTTTAAACTGCCAAACTGAAAAATTAGATTCAAGCAACTGTTTTTGTTTGTTTCTCAGGATCTATATATGTACAATATTGCTCGAACAACTGCAGTGAAAAAATCGTTGAGTGTTTGCATGCATGCCTCTAGACTGTGAAACTGCATGGCAAAATTCAAACTGCCGAATCCCATAAACATCAACATCAACAACTTTGTTACGATCCCTTGGCAGCAGGTTCCATGGTGAAGAGCGCTGCTCGAGTACGAGCTCCACGATCTCAAGATGCCCAGCAGCCGCCGCCTCGCAGCACTGCAGCAGCTGCCTGCATCTCCAGACCTCGTGCCCCACTGTGTTTGGCATATGTTGGAATTAAGATTCTGCAGCTGTTTTTTTTGCAGCCGTGGCTGACTTGATGATATGCTGCGGAGTTCAAGGCTCAGAGTTGAAGAAAAAATTGAAATGACAACAGTATATATTAAGCAAAAAAATTGCTTTTTCAACATCCAGCTGAAGCCATGGCTCTCCTCCACGCTTGCCGAACAGAGAAGGACTTGGATCGCTTGGTTCTTCGGCTGATGCTGCTGAAAGTTCCAAAGGCACCTATGGGTTGGAAAAGTGGAAATTAATGCATTTTGATTTCGAAAGTTTCTATCAACCTGCCAGGCCTTTATATGGATTGTCATCATGGTCTACTACCATGATTGGCCTGAAGTGACAGAGGCATGTATGGGATTTTTTCCATAAGCTTTCAACAAAAATCATCCCTGCCAGGGCTACAGCTGCATAGAACTATTCTGTGGTGATGCAAATGTATCTCGAAGTATGAAATATGGAATGGTAGCATGCGCTGCTTTGGACATCAAAAAAGGCATGGGTTTGATGAGAAGCCATTCACAGAACGCCTTCGACTTGGGGACTCCAGCTGGGCTGGTGTTTCTTGCACGCTATTCATTGAATTATGAAGTTAAGCTTTTGTTAGTGTTTCTTTATTTGTGAATTTCGTGACACATCATCTCGAATTAATGCTTTTTAAAATGCAAAAACAAAAGAAACAAAGGCTGGCAGTGTGGTGCATCATGAACGGCAATGGCATGGGGTTCTTTGTGCTGCTAGCAGTAGTATGCACCGCATTTTCGGCCGTGAATATCGGAACATCTTTGCGCTCAGCTGCCACGCCAATGGGTGATTGCTCCAAGCATCACGTTCGAGTTCCTGGGTTTGCATGTTTCATTTTTTTGATTTCATGTGTTTGTCAAACCCAAGTTGACCCAAAATTGGTTCGAAATTTCAAATGGATAAGAAAAACATTGCACCTAAGGAAGGCAACTTACTCCTTTCAAGGGCCCTGCTCCTCACCTACCTCATCACCTGCCTTGGTGGGACCTGGCTGATTGAACAGCCAGCTTCGAGCAGGCTTCCATGGTATCCCTACTTTGAAGGTCTGGTTGCCAAAGTGAAAACTTGGCGAGTTGGATGGTGGTCCAGACACTATGGAGCCCTTAGCCCGACCCTCAAAAGCAACAAGGTGGTTAAAGTTTTTTGTTTGAGTTTTGTTTCGTGTTTTCTTTAAATATTGGTGGGGAAATGAACTGAAGTTTTTTCAACATGGGTGGGGTGATGAAACTGCAGGAAGCGACATCGTGGATGGGCTAACACGTCGGCCATCCATCGCCTGGACAGAGGCTGTCTCCGAAAGAAAGCTCGAGAGAGCTGCCTGGTGCGAACCACGACGAAGAAGAAGAAAAACGGAAGAACCAAATTTGCGGGCAATCGTTTCCTCAAAGGCTCACAGTCTGGCCCTCAATTGCTGACACTGCAAAATTGCAATCATACGTTCAAATAAGTTTAAACTTCAAGCAAAATGAGGAGCTATCCTATTGCCTTCGGACTCAAAGTGCAGCGAATCTTGCCGCAGCTGGTGGCTGGAGCTCATGGTAAACCAGCGCTGCCTTGTGAGACGCCTCCAGGATGGATGCAACTCATGTTCCAAGCAATGATTCTTGATGTAAATGAGTGGCCAGAAGCCAAACTTTTGGAATCTTGCCGCTATATTAGGGGGTCAAAGCACCTGAACGTACCAGATTCATGGAAATCTGTTTTCCCCACCAATATTCCGGAAGATGGTTGAAAATCTACAAAAATTGTAATTTTTCAAGGTATCAATTTCGAAATGTCTTGAAAACAGAAGACCCGGAGAAAGTACTAGAAAACCCGGAGAAAGTATTAGAATTCTGAAACGGATATACCCGGAGAAAATACCTACCCGGACTTGGTGCGAGAAAACCCGGAGATGACACGAGAAACCGCGGAGATGGTGCGAGAAAAAAGTGCGAGAAAACCCGGAGATGGAGCTAGTATTTTGCGAAATTCATGATTTTTCTGATTTCACTTTTTGTGTTGTTTTATGATGTTTTAGGTGATTTGGTGGTTTTTGTGTGAAAAAAAATGAAACCCTGACATGATCTTAAGGTTTTTTGCCCCCAAGTTGGAAAAACAATATAGTTCAAGACTGATTCATGTTTTTTTGTTCATTTTTGTTTGTCTTACTTAGCAGGTCAAGAAAAAACTTCAGTTTTACTGCTGCAATCTGACTTGTAAATGGTTGGTGTGGTACTTGCAGCTGTTTTGGAGGCACAAGATAGGATGATTCCCAGCCAAAAGCTTGACAGCAGAGCTTGGAGTTGCGATAGCCTGATGTCGGCGGCTCGTGAGGTGGCTGCTGAAGGTGTGGTGGGCGCTGCAGCAGCTTTGCGGCAAGATGCGGCGCTCTTGGGCCAGCAGCTGCAAGACCTGTCGGCTGAGCAACTTGAGCAGTTGCTGCAGGACATTTGTTTGTAAAACATACGGGTGTTTCAAAAATAGTGGTACCTCCAAATCATCCATTTTAATAAGGTTTTCCATTATAAACCATCCATTTTGGGGTACCCCTATTTTTGGAAACACCCATATGTTGTGGAACTGTTGTAATTTGATCTGTATTTCTATTTTTGGCCCACTTAAGACATTAAGAATTTGGATGCTGAGAATGACTAGGAGACTGAAAAGAAGATCGCCGAGCATGACTGTGGTGAGCACATTGCGTCGGTCCAACAGTTTGTTGCTTGCAAGACTGAAGCTGCGGGTTTGAAGGTGGGGGTTTTCTTACCTGTAAAAAAAATGTTTCAGTTGTCTTGTTTGTTTTTTTTTCCAGGGTTTGCATTTAAACTGCAATAGGCTTCAGTGCCAGTGGCCCCCACCGTTCCTGTGGCAACCCCAGCTCGTGCACCTGATGCATCTGCAGTGGTGAAAGCTGCGCCTTCGGAAACTGCTGTGACAGCTGCGCCTTTGGAACCTGCTGTGGGTCAAAGCGAGGTGAAAGTTGAAATTCCCAAAGCTGAGGTGGGGTTCTCTTCAAACAATAGGCTAGCCCATAACAGTTATAAGATTCTCAATTCCCTTGAATCAATTGTTGCATCTATGGTAGGGTCTTCTCTGCCTCACATGAGGTTGTAAAAATTCTATGGGGTGAATAGGGTAGAAAAAAATGAATCATACCTCAAACTTTCAAACCATTAAGATCTGAAAGAAATTCGTGGTGAAAACATTGAAATATCAAAGTTTCTGAAGTTCAAACCATCATCTTATGTAATTTAAAGATCAATGCCTACAACCAGCTGGAATTATATTTGCATGTTTCTGGGGTTGACACGCTAACTTATGTTGGAAAGGTTGAATCTCTGAACGTTGATCATTGATATATTTTTTTGCCCTGCGGCAAAAATAGGTCAGTGCAGTGAATGCCAAATGCCTCATGGTTGTCTCCGACTCTGACTGTGAAGCTGAAGAAGAAGAAGAAGCACCAGAAATGGATTCTATCCCGCCAACGCAGGTTGACGCTGAGATGGAAGAGATCATGAAGAAGAAGACGCTGTTGCTTGGAGAGGAGGATGAGGAGGCACCTGGCTTCCAGATGCCAGATTCGCAGCCAAAGAAGCCTGGTGATCCTCTCTGGTCACCTGCCCCAACTGAGACTGCCAGCTCCCCTGCTTCGTCTTGTTCCAGGCCAACAGCTGTGAAAGGTCCTCCTCCTGCAAAGGTGTGTTCGCAGGCTGCTATGGAAGAGAAGGAGAAGAACTTTGCAAAGATGCAGGAAGAGTTTTTAGCGCTGCAAGCTGAGATGTACAGAATGCGGAAAGAAATGGCAGTGGTGACACCTGCAAAGCAAAAGGCTGTCTTTTCACCTCCGCCACCTCCAGCTTCGTTTACGGCCCCAGTGGCACCAGGCCCTGCGATTGCGCCACCTCCTCCTGCCCCTGCAGCTACTCCCAAAGCGGCAGCCAAAGCAGAAGCTACCCCCAAAGCAGTGCCTCCCAAAGCTGCTGCTGTGGCACCTGTTTCTGCTGAAGAAGCTCGTCTTGCGGAAGACTACGACCTCTCAGCAGAGGTTGGGTTTTCGAAAGTCAAAATGTTAATTTTTTTTTCGGCGCAATTGAGATCATGCCCTGCAGGAGTTGAGCCGTCATGCCCTCTATATGAGGTTGAGGCGCATGTGCCAACGCACAGCGGCAGGACGGTTGCAAGTGAGCCAAGAGGTTCACAACCAGTGGCAAACTGGTGACAGATCCGAGTTGGAGTTAGCGCTGGTTCGTGCTTTGAAGATCCATGGGGTGCAAGACAACCATGCAGTTCGGCAACAAGTTCGGGTCTGGGCTGCCGAAATGCATGTTTTATTTCCATGTTTTTTTTGCTCGAATTTTAAATTATGGTGAAACTTGTTGGTTTTGTCCATCATACATGTATCCTGCCTTTGGTGCAGGTGGAGTTTCAGTCGCAGCTTACGAAGATTCATGAGCAGTCCCGGTTGCGAGAAGAAGAGATCGAGGGACAGTGGGCCACGGAGGACAAGATGCTCACTGAATGGAAGTACTCGAGGCTGCTTGGCTTATAATTAAACCATGTCTTTCGGCAATTGGACTTTTACATATAATCTTTTTTGTGCGTTGTCTATGGCTTTGCCAGGAACCTGGTCGCGAAGATCAAAGGTTACTGCAACCGATTCGCCAGCTGCTTGGTCAGGAGAATATATTACATATCCGCAGCTGCATGTTTCTGCTGCCATTTTTGCATTTCATTTTCCAATCAATCTTTGCCCGGCAGGAAATGGAAATATGACGAGGCCATTCCTGAATTCTTCGTTCAAACGTCGGACGTGGTGCGAGTGAAGAAATCCGAGCTGGACCGCTGGATCCATGCATCTCAAGGTGATGAGGCCTGGATAGTTTAATTAAAATCATTTTTTCTGTTATATAGATCCCTTCCATCTTTGATCAGGGTGAAGCGATGCCCAAGACTGTGGACCACCTTGCGCTGATGGACACTAGCGCATGCAGTGGTAGCAATGGCGGTCCTGAAAACCCTGGAGCAGTTGGTGCCACCCCTTTGGATAGCTGGGAGGAGGTCAAGGAAAACCTCAAAGCCTTCACCGACAGCGTTCACGCCAAAGCTGCCCAGGTTGTCTCCTGGATTCAAGCTGCAGAGCCTTTGCAAACGGAAGGCAGCATCAGGCTGCTTGATCTGAAATTAGCCCCAAAAAAATTGAAAAAACATGGTGAATTCCAGCTGCTTATCATTGATCGTGGCAAATTATAGCGACCTCAGCCGAGGATACCCCAAATAGTCGTTTTGTAGTGGAATCCCTCCAAAAAAAAATTTAATTCAGAATAGTAATTATAAGTTAATTTGTTTAGATTGATTATGCACCAAGGTTTGTGAGTGACATGAACCAGCTGCTGGCTGACATTGAGAAAGCCTTCCTGCTTTTAGCGGAGTGCACGCACAATGTTGAGAATTGCAGAGCTTCGATGGCCCATGACAAGTTTCTTGGCGAATTTAAACAAAAAAAACTCCACTACCTTAAGCGACTGCAGCTGCAGGCTGGTGGAACAAATCGCTGCTGCGAAGGAAGCCGCACGCGGTCCGTTGCTTGCCTGATTTTGTTTACCAAGAAATGGGGTAGGTGCAGGGTATAAAGCTGCGGTGTTTCAATCAAAATGGCTGCATTTAAAATGGCTGCAGGTGAATTCACAAAAGTTTGTCTTTTTTGTCAAGGTTTTTTTGGCCAGAATTTCTTTTAGCAATGGCTGCAGTTTTACCTTCAAATTTTTGGGCGCTACAGATCTAATAGAGAAAAGGCTGCGGTTTGTCCTCAATATTTTTTGGTGGCTATTGATCCAGGACATCTAGGAGAGAAAAGGCTATGGTTTTACCTTACTATATTTTTTTTTCGGGGCCACAGATCCAGGATTAACCTAAAAGAGAAAAGGCTGCGGTGTTACCTCAATAATATTTTTTGGTGCTACAACCTAGGGAAGAAAAGGCTGCGGCTTTACCTCAATATTTTTTGGGGCTACAACCTAGGGAAGAAAAGGCTGTGGTTCAATATTTTTGGTGGCTACGACCCAGGGAAGAAAAGGCTGCGGCTTTTCCTTAATATTTTTTGGGGCTACAACCTAGGAAAAAAAACTGCTGTTTTACCTTAATTTTTTTTCGGGGCTACAGGGCAAACCCTAGGAGAGAAAAGGCTGCGGCTTTACCTTATGATTTTTTGAGGCTACAAATATGGAAGAAAAGGCTGCTGTGTTACCCTAATTTTTTTCGGGGCTACAACCTAGGAAGAAAAGGCTGCGGTTTTACTTGATTGAAAATTCCCAGAACTAAAGTTACAAAGCGACAACCAACTGGTTTGGTTTTTTGTGCGTTTTTTTTAGATTTTGGGGTTGCAAATTCACAAACATGATTCTAGGGAAATGGCTGCGATAAATTGAAACTCGGCTGCTGGTCTTTTTGGTGGGCAAGGCTGTTGTTCTGAAGGATGTATTGAACTTGCAAGATAATAATCTGAATCAAAGTGCTTGAATGTAAACTGCAGTGGCTACAATTGATTTTTCTCATAAAATGGTATTGAAAAAAAAACGCATGTTCCTCAAAATTTTTCACTTTGAACTATCTGCAATATGATACACACCAGACCCATGACTAGTAAGACGATTCTTTTTCTTTTGATAATTCTGAAAAATGCATGCATATGCCATGTCATAATATTTTGGAGTTGCAGACTTGAAACTAAACTATGCGGCCACCACATGCGAACTTGGCAATCCAATTGTCCATTATAAACCATCATGTGTAGCTACAATCTGTTTTGATGTGATGAAAGGAAGAGGGTTTTCATCCACTTGTGGAAGAACTCGTCATACCTTAAAGCTCACAAAGAAGATCAAGGCCATTTGCTCTAACCTTGCTATTGTTGCCGTCAAATGAAGATCGATGAAATGACAAATGAGGATGGTGGGCCGAAGTTTTGTTTAGCTTGCTGGCTTCGCTTGCTGGGTTTTGTTTTGGCGTTGGGTCGCTATAGTTTAATTTGGAGCACGCTCAGTGGTTCGATTTTCAATTGAATGCTTATTACCGAAGGTTCTGCGCGCCATGTGGTTTTCTCTAGTTGGCATTCTAGAATTTGGCCTTCATTGTTTACATGGGAGCTGGGGCCAGCAGCTGGGGCTTGATTTCTTGTGCCTGCGTGTATCTGAATGCCCTCATATCCCAACACTCATGCTTCCTCTGGAAACGGTTGGAAAGCAGCACCACCAATTGTGTGCAAAACACAGAAAACAGACGGTGTGCCCCATTCATAGTGCACTAGCAAATGGTGGTGGCACAATAACATCGTTTGATTATATTGTTTTACTTCAAATTACCGCAAACCTTGGGGGCCGCTTCATCACTCTAAAACTTTCCTTCTCATTACGCTTCAGGTGTGTGAAGATCTTGGCCGGTGAACATCGCTACAAGCTGCTGTGTGGTGCGCCGAAGAAAGGCCCGGGCAAGCGTAACGCGGAGGACCCAGCAGCTGCTCCAACTGCTGCCGCAACTGCGCCGGAGAATGCTCAGCAGCCTCCCAAGAAGGCGAAGGGCAAGGCAAAGGCGAAAGCAAAGGCTTCTGCTTGAGTAGTTTTGGGGTTGGGTTTTTCCACTTGTGTGTGGATGCTGGCCACGAAGCATAGTTGGCATTAGCCTGGGTATTTCGCAAATTACAACTCATAGGTTTCCTCCAGTATACGTGTTTTTGAGGGATTCGAAAATATCTGGCTGTTGCCCCGGCTTTGTGGCCCAATCTTGCTTACTACAAATTTGGGGTTTAGACTTAAAGCACCTTCCTGCAACATATGCGGGCGTGTGCAAACCAAAACGTTGAAGTTTCGTGGTGCTGTCAGCTACCTTCCTGAAACTGAAGGATGTGGCAAGGTGGAAATGTGGTAAACCAGCCAAAACATCTACATGCACTTTTTTTTCTTATATTAGGGCCCTAGCTGAAAATGACTGCAAAGAAATTTGTTTTTTTAGTGCTGGTAAAACTGCATTCCAAATTGCCTAGCTGAGTGAAAGGATCCGAACACCTGAAGTTTGAGCTTTGCCTCTGTGGAAAATTAATGCACAGTGTGTTGCCTGCAGTCTTTCTCTTCACTGTCAAACGCATGAGAGCTGACTCTTGTTTCCAATTCAAAAAATTAAGGGGAAAAAAGTGCTTTCACCAGGTACTGCTGCTGCTGATTTCAAGTCAAAGCCCAGCCACACAGCCCGCAGCCTGGCGGCCAGTCTTGGCAGAGGAGCACCGGCGATTCAGCTAGCTGAGCACGCCCAAGCGATCTTGGCTGACGATGCAGCGCTTGGCATCACACGGAATGACCCTGTTCTGCAAAGAATTGCAAATGGCAGTTCGCATGCAGTACCTAATCTTAAATTTCAAGCTTTGGAATATGTTTTTGGATCAGTTTTTTTCATAACAGCCCTATATGACTAGTGTTCATGACTAATGTCCAAAATGAGGCAAGAGAATGCTTTCGTGCGTTTGATGAAGCCAATCTTCGAGCCGATGTGCCTATCAGCTACGGGCGCGTGGGCGATGACAGCAGCTCCTGAGATTCAATGTTGATCGATTCATGATCGATATTACCTTAAATATTTTATTTTGTTGTTACCTTACCTACCCTGGAACCATGGATGCCCTCAAAACCAGGAATTCCAACACCAGTGCCAAAACAAACAAATGCAGTTGTTCATTTTCGTTTTTTAAGGCTACCCATGGCTAAAGCCTTCGGACATTCTGCGAATGTTGCAGCAAAGCAGACGCATGGATCTTGTTCTTCCAGAAGAAACGCTGCATCATTCGCGGAAAGCTTTGACCAAGTATTGGGAGCGCTACAGATCCCTGTTTCCAGAGCATGAGATCTTTGACATCCTGTCGCCGGAGGCCCTACAGGATACGATTCCCATTAAATTGCACGGTGACGAGGGAAGAAGCCCCTTGGCTGTGGTTTGACTGCTGCCTTTCTTGTCCAGTCTCACATGAACTTGTCCCTTCTTCTGGGTGATTTGAGGCAAGAAGAAATTGCCGCTGATGCTGCTGTCGTTCCAGCCAGTCCTTGGCCAAGGAACATCAAAGAGTCGGCAGCAACCTTTGGAGATCCAAGATAGTGCCCAAAAACTAAACTTGAAACTTGGTTGCGCTGGCTTTCCCTGCTTGTTTTTTTGATTCTTTGGCGCCTTTTTTTTTTGGCATCTGCCGAGGATTGGAGCGCCTGTTTCTTGGCAGGATATTTTTCAGTAGCAAACCTTATGTTAACTAAAAGTTTTTACGATGTTTGAGAAAAGCTGGAAACAATCAAGGTTTTGACGAGGTGGCTGTCCTTTGCGGCCCTTAAAGAGACCATGGACCAGCCAACTGCGTTGGAAGACGCCATGGCTCTGATTCGTGCTGATCTGGACGGATTGCTGAAGACGGGCATATCTTTGCAGATGGGCGCCTTTGAGAAAGTGACTTTTCGTTTGGCAGTTACGGGCATTAAGGGCGATTGGCCATTTTTGATTGCTGCTGCCAACCTTGACAGACACTTCCGCCGTGCACCAAAACATGGCGTGGTTGGCGGTGGTGCGCTATCACATGGTGTATGCCATCTTTGCCTTGCTGGCATGCCTGGCTTTGCGTTCGATGACTACAGCGTGAGCGCATCATGGGAGCAAACGATGTACACTGCACAGCGTCCCAATGTCCATGGACGATGGTCTCGAGTTGGGCTATGTTCCCGTCGCTTCCACACTTCCAGCCATTCAGTTTTAGGCCTGACTTATTCCATGGCTGGCACCTCGGTGCTGGAAGATACTTTGCGGCAAGCTGCCTGGTGGTGCTCATGAGTTTTGAAGTAGCTCCCAATGGGCAAACTGGTGTCGATGCCAGGTTAGCTGCTATGACCCAAAGATGGATCCAATACTGCAAAGACCGGAAAGATTCTTAGCCGCAGTTTTCAGGGTATATGTGGTTGGTAGATCGATTTAAATTGTATACATACAAGCGCAGCTTTTCTCAGGAAAGGCCTTACCTCACCAAGCTGAGCAAGGAGACATTGGGCTGCAAGACTTCGCTCGATTGGCCTGAGGGTGGATGGCAAAAGGGTGCCACAACGACACTCTTGATGGCCACTTGTCTGCAATTTCCCACAGCCAGAAATAAATAGGGATCATGCTTGTCAGAAGACCGGGCAAAAGCAAGCCAGGCCTGAGCTTGGACAGTGTTGCTGTGTTTGTCCTGTCCTTTCTTCAACATTTTTGACTTCAGGAGTGGCTGGAAGAGTGGCTCACCGATGATTGGGTCACTGCAAATGCCCCGCAAGATGCCAGGGTGCCTTTCATTGCGCTTGCTGTGTTCCTCGGCTCTTCTAAAACCGACGCTTCTTTCTTTGCATTCATGGATGCCTGCATGAATGTGACTGAGGCGCAGCATCAATGCAGCTTTCCGGCTTTTGTACCGGGGTGGTGCTTGGCTCTCAAAGCGGGAGGCAGCAGAAATAGCAGCTTTTGGGCTGACGCATTTGCGTGCCTTCAAGAAAGCTGCGGAAATTTCTGTGGCATTGCGGCAGCCACGTTTTCCGATCCATTGCAAGACGCACATGCTGTGCCACACTTTCAAGCTTCTAGAAGCTCAGCCTGTTAAGTACATCATAAGACTTTTGGAACAAACTGCTGGAGATTTTTTCCTGCGGCTTGCTCTAAAAGTTTCTTATTGCCAATGCATGATTTCTTTCCTGTCCTGGCACTTGGTTCTGCTGCATCCCCGGGACAAACCCCATCACATCTAAGGAGATGTGGTCGAAGAAATGTGAATGGATCGAGAATCCATTAGCAGATTCGACGCAGATGGATGAAGCGTTCATCGGTGTGGTGAGTCGCATTAGCAGGCGAGTGTCACCTGCTAGTACAGTCCGTAGGACGATAGATGTGTACCTAACAATGGTACAAAAGCATTTGCACAAGACAGTGCTGGATTGGAATGAAGAAGTGGTATGAGGAAAAGACAAAGGCGGAGAAAATAGGGAACCCGGAGAAAGTGTTAGAATTTACTGTAGGTGCGAGAAATACCCGGAGAAATTCAAAAAATGTTGGAATTCCAAAAAATCTTTCGTTTTTTCCACTGGTGTTGGAATTCCAGCCTTTCTGGCTCAGCTGGTATATATATTTGAACCTAAATAAGATATGAGTCTTAACATGAAACACAAAACATCTCAATTAAATCATCATGATCAGTAAACGACATGATCACACCTATCCCAAATCAAACGAAGCACAGATTTTCTGAGGTCCCAGCGTAAATGTAGATGTGCGAGATGGTGAGGTAGAAAAAAATCCATTGCGTATAACCACCGGGAAACAAAAACCTGAGCAACACACTCCAAAACGGCAAAAGCCCCTGAAAATTGGGCGTTGGGAGACAATCCTTTCCTGTTTCGGAAGGCTTTCATTTCAAGGGTCATGTCAATGTGAGTTTTCGGGAGGGTAATTCTGAACGATTGCAACATCTGCCAGCTGTTCTTCAAGTTGTGTACCTGCGATGTCCAAGAATCAAATACTGCAACATCTTCCTTGTTCAAATCACATATAAGAAAAAGATAGATAGAAAAAGAAATTCCATCCTTTCATTCAGGATTCGGATGTTATATCGTGGGCATACATGACATGATATCAACGATTCACTGGTAAAATCTGCTTACAAAAGATGAAAAAGAAAACATACATGTGCAAATGACACCTTTGAAACACACACAAAAAATCTTCGCAAAACCACCACCAAAATCAAACCCAAATATCAGACATATGACACCATGGTGGCCAAATAGACGTTCACCAAGCAATCTGCATAGCGTCCCAATTCCAAATCGATGGAGGCTAACCAGCTCCGACATTCCCAGACTTTTAGCTCCGGATGTGATCCAATCAACAGCCTTGCGGGTTTTTTGGGGGGCCGAAAATCACCTTCCTGGATGGGGAAGGGCATTAAGGTTTCTTTACACTCCTTTTGAAGGCCAAGTAATAACAAGGAGCACCTGAAAAATGGTGGTTGGTTCAGATGAAATGCTTCTTTTTTGGGGCTGAAGGCTAGATGTTCAGTTGCGAACTATTCGTGCAAAGGAAATTAGAGGCAGGTATGTTTTTCTTTTGTGTGTAGTTCAGGTTTTTCATGGCAGAACTGGACAAAAATTGGGCTGGTGGCTCTTTGAGTAGGTGAAACTGTAGTAATATGGTGGGATGTGAAGAACTTACCAGACTTGTCTGTTTCCATGTGCAATACACCCCCGAAAACTTGAAGATGTATATTAAAAATGGTGTTATCCAACTGAATGAAAGCACCCGAATCATTGAAACTACATCTTTCTCAAACCATCCTACACTCCATAAAACTAACAGCAAAAGCCCCTGAACATCAAATGCTTTGAAACATAAACATCTCCTTTTGGGGGCAAAAGGCCTTTTTTCAGTTGCTATATGTCTTCGTTTTAGTGACGTACTCCTTTCGCATCCACACCATTTCCTTGGGATTTTTTTGTGAGGCACATGAAGATCCGGGAGAAGAGGAAAATCACGGCGCAAGGTTCGGCCAAGAAGGGCACAATAAAGGTCGATGGGAACCTCTGAGCCGAATGGTCAAAATTCAAAAATGCAAAGGAATGGATGAAGGGCAATAATATAATAGATTCGCCCGACTCAAGATACTCAAGGGGTTTCTATTTGATGATCGCCAATTATAACACCAACAAACCACGAAATTTGCAACGAACGTTTTTGTTGTTTTTTGTTGGGGGTGGGGGGCAAAATCGATTACTGTAGGTCATTTTACTGCGATTCCCACAGTGTCCATTTTTGATAACAGCTTTCTGGAATCAGCCGCTTGTTAACCATGGGTTTCCCTTAACAAGGCTTTATTAAACCCTAATTTCTGGGGGTGCACCTCAGGGGTTGGTTTATTAGCCATAATACCACCGCCAGTGGAATTTAAGGCTCCAAGAATTTTAGCACGGAACGCTACAATGAATGTCATGCCACGTTTCTTTAGCATATTTTACTATCATCATAAGAGAAACGAATCTTGCATGAAAGCTGAGGAAAAAAAACATTCTCCAAACTACATCCGAATCCCCTGAAAAAATATAAAATTGCATGTCTCACATGCAATTTCCAGATCCAAATTCCCAGAACACGGACTCCGCTAATCCAGGGTTGGAGTGTTTCCTGCCCGGGAAACAAATATCACAACGAGGTTAATGAAATCATCATTATATAAACTAAGGCCCCTTTTAAAAGTGATGGGTTGGTTTGTTAGTTTTGTTTGCTCTCTCCTACCCCCCGAAACCACAATTAAAAACATATCTAGCACTCATCACCAGGCGCCCCTCGGCTTTTTCAAAAATTGCTGCGTGCAGGAAACGCATATTCAATGAGCTGCTGACCCATCGATCGTTGTAATGCATAACTCTCAAACTTTTTCACAAAGCTTCCAGCCACGTCAGCCAAAAGAGTGCCATCTTCCTGCATTTTTTTGGCTGTCACGGCAGGGTTCTGTTTTTTTGCTTGTTTCTTCGGTGGACCCAACTGGACAACCTGGTAAGTTCATAATCCTACTGATTTAATGAATGGAAAGAACACACAAAACGGTTCGTTAACAAACCCAAACTAATTACTTAGAGAAGTTGGAAATTGATGCAAAGCATATATTTAATTGGAATTTGAAAGAACCGTGCTTTAATACCTGAAGAAACAAGGATGAACATGCATTCACGATGACTTCAGGGAAACCATTGCAACCAAAAGTGGTTTCCAACACTAAGCCCGTGGCTGTTCGAAAGTCCAATCCAACCATGATCCTCAGCTTGTCTTTTTTTCTCGTCGTTGTTTCAGGAAAATGTCAGGAAACCATTCAAGGTGGTGAAGCACAAAAAAAGGTGGAAAAACTGCCTGTAACCTCAAGTTATGAAAATCACTGGAGGGCATTGGTTTTGGAACACTGGAAAGTCAGATATTGAAAGTCAGTTCAAAACGGTGGTAGTTTCCCTTCATAAAATTTGGATGCGACCCCTCCAACATATCACTTACATAGTTCCTACCTTATGCCTTAAAAGGCGAGACGGTCTTCGATTTCCAACTGGCATACAGAATTTAAGTCCTGGATGATCAGCTGATAGCTGAAATCCCTAATAAACTGTACCTTAAGGATGTTGTGACAAGTGCCAAAAAATGCCCAAAAAAAACTGTGCTGAAACCTTGCGAAAACATCTCCCCTCCCCACTCCCCTAAAAAAACAAACGGCAATTTGTTGCATTTGGCACCCCGAAAGTGGCTTCTTACAACCACGTCGTGGAGAACCGCTGGGCTGCTATAAATTGTGAAACTCCTACTGGCGGTGGTGGGTACTCTCATAGCACCCAACACATCCGGAAGGTCCCGCAGTCATTGCTGCTCACTGTACCGCACATATTCCGGTAGAAAGAGTCGGCTTGCATTGAGCACTGACACTAAATCAGCGATAGATTCCAAGTAGACCTTGGATTTGCATTTAAGCTTAAGATACCTGGAAAAAACGCAAAGAATCTTCTCCCAAAATGGTGGTGAAAAATGGTGATTTTACATGGAGTACAATCCATAAAAAAATCCACCAAGACACGCTGTCATGCCAAACGCTTGCAGCTTCATCTGTGGTAGCTCGACCAAAGGCAAAAGCACATCGAAACATCAAACCTGGATGTAAGACCAAGAGTTGTGCTAAAGCACTTCGAAACTTGGCTGAAATGACAGCCAACATTTCCTGGAGAACTTCAAGAACATTGCTGTCCAAATTGTCAACTTCACTGTTCACATAGAGAAGGAGAAACTTTTCCTTGGCAATTTGTGGAAGTTGGCGGTAGATGGCGATAGGCGGTGATGAATTTTGATGGAAAAACCAGGACGGCTTTAACGAAACCGATGAGAAACCTATGCAACCACAAACGTGCTTGATTGAAATTGTATGCAATCATCACAAGTAAAAAACCATGTAAGATGACCTCACACAATATAATCTTCACATAATTTTGTTGATCCTTTTTGACCTGAAATGAAATGTCAACTGTGGGGGTTTAAGATTTGCGTCTATTTTCATGTGTGGTATTTTTGGTACGACACCCCTACCCTCCAACATTGGCTCAAATGATGATCAACTGCAGGGAATCCGAACCCCACCAACCCCGGGTTGCCCATCATCACATGATCAAGACATGCAAGCAGTCAGTAGCCTCCGAGCAAAAACAAAAAATGTGTTGAAGAAAGCTATCAAAGAATGGCCCTGCTGCAACTGCTTTTAGTAACTAATTAGATGCAATTAGTAAACTCATGTCGCCAGATCTGATTGAAAAAATACGTCAAAATACACAGTTTGAGGAAGGTTGCTGTAACGCT
Organism: Breviolum minutum Mf 1.05b.01; assembly: GCA_000507305.1. NCBI lineage: Eukaryota > Dinophyceae > Suessiales > Symbiodiniaceae > Breviolum > Breviolum minutum. Next base: position 81,418 of record DF241163.1, read on the forward strand.
TTGATTTGCATTGCCAAATTCATCATTCACCATGACACAAAAAGAGGTAAACAAAGCAAATCTTACTCTTTATCAACCAATGAAGTCATTTTCCACGACCACGTTCTACTTAAGTAAAAGCACGTACTCGTGCGCATTTGGGACACGTGCAGGTGTCCCCCAAACTTAGAGTTTTTCCGAACTCCTTCGGCATCATCCAAAATTCATTGGCATTCTACCTATGACTACCAGTATGCACTAACATCAACACCCCTGATGCTGCTCCTTCATTTGGTTCTTTCCCAAAAAGAATCTCATATTTGAACCAAGTCTCATGCTGTAAAGCTTCTAGTTCCTTGACGAAGAGTGGTATCGTCCGTTCATCCTGCAAACCCAACGGTGGCAAGCGCGCCCCAAGGAGCACCACCACGTGGCGACCGAAACAGTCTTGTCCGCTTTGGTAGACAAAACGGCTAGGCTCACCTGGAACGGAACGTGGCACACATGGAAACATAAAACATTTGGTTGTCCAACCCTTAAAGCAAGGTTTGAAACACAAGTACACAAAAGTCTTTCTTAACAATTGTTGAAGGTCAGACTAGTTCTCACGAAGCATTCCGCAGACCCCAACAAAGGTGGCCATTAAAAAAGGAAACGGACCTTCTTCCACCCCGATTTTCCAGGGCATATATATTTGTTTCAAACGCCTGAGCGAATAGGTTTCAATGATCTATTGAAGCGCTGTAATGATCACATGTGGCCTGTTGCAAACGAATTGAACTTCATATGACTCAGACTAATTGACCCCCGAAAATGGATGATTGGAAGACTCTACATCTAACCAAATCTGTATGTTTCAAGTTTGAGAGACCTAGCTTGATTTATCAGTCATGCTGGACGTGAAACAAAACACATCTTTTGGTTCGGTTGTTCATGCCAATGCCCTTCTTTCAACCCATTGTTCAATTGTATTTCATTGCTTGTGACTATGTTTTTTTTCGATATCTGCTTAGGTTGCAAAATGATCAAGCTTGCCAGAGAGTGGCTCAGGCTGGGAATTTCTCGTGATCTTCGCAAATATCGAAGGCAAATATGTCTTGCTTCATCAACACTGCCTCAGCTGCAAACTGATTGGAGCACCCCATGTAAACACCATGTGTTTCTCTTTGATTTCCCTGTCAAACAAAATGCACCCTGTCTAAGTGGTTTTAAAGAAACAAGAGAGAGAGAGAGAGAGACACCGTTGAGAAAAACACGAAAAAATAAGGAACAAAACTTGATTTGCTTGAAATCCAACCCTTCCCAATAATAGAGTGGTCCTCCAAAGTTTCCCTGAATGTAAGAAATAAAGATAAAACACTTTTTGGTCTTGGGGAAAAAAATTCAATAAGCATGGGAGGAAGAGTAGCATATAGCGTTCATCAAGGAGGATTCAAGGAGGGTCGTTTGGCTATCGTCAAAATCAAGGCGAAGCCATCCTTAAACTTGCGATGTCACTTAGGAAAACCTCTATCTAGGATCACTCAAGCATCTTCAACCCCGTGACACATCTCAGATGTTGTGCCCAAAGCAAAAAAAAAGTCTTCTGTTGCTTCATCTACGTTCATCATTATTTCACTCGTTTCACCAAGAAGCTTGCATTGATCATACTACCCTCCAGGCGTCTCATAGCAGAAAAGTCAGCATCTTCACGCGCGTGAAGGAAGGATTTATCATCATCACCAAACAAAAGATCACCGTCCTCACCGAGGGTTTCGAGCAAATTTTCTCAGCTTTGATTCGTTGTCAGTGCTGGTATCTGTTAGGATGCATCCCCCCCTCCCAGGAACTGTCACCACCAATGGAATTAGGGGGATCCGAACACCTACACCTTGCCATGAGTCAGCATCCGGAGGGGGTGGGGGGTTGTCCATCCCAAGGTATCCAATTTACCAATCCCAAGGTATCCAGATTGCAAGTGGTGAAAAAAAACGTGAAAAAACTCGGTGATTTTCAAATTGCTGCTCACATGAAGACATTGGTTGGTTGAAGGCATGTTGGGGCTCTGTGGGAGATTGGACAACCCTCCGCCAAAAGAAAGAATGCACACTTCTTGAAAGAGGAGCACCAATAAAAATTAAAGAAATATAAAGGATGTTTCATCTGCCATGTGGCAGCATTGCATATCTACACCACTACTTGCATAACAGTTGCAAAAATATTCTTTGGGACAACATGCATGTGAGGAAAACACCTTTTTTTTAAAAACAATATTGTTCACAAAGAACACTATAATAACAGTATCTCAAGAATACAAAAAAAACAACTTCTTGGCTGCAAACATGCGGGTCCTCACACTCTCCTTCTTCAGAAATGAGATGCTGCGATACCCGGATCCTTCGTTCTTCCATACTCACTTCGCCCCACTCGTTCCAGCAGCTTTCCGGGAGCACCGATGCGGCGTGTAAAGCTTCATGACTTGTTCTGGGAAAATATAAAGGCAAAAAACCTCAGAAAGACTTGGAAGCAACCCAACGGTTTCACAGTATTTTTGTTTAGGCACCGAGTTCAGTGGAGAATAGTAGAATGTGAAATCCCATGAAGAAGTAAACGAAACCAGTCTTAGCTTGCAAGCGACAAAAAAACGAGGCAGGTTCTTTTCACCTGATAAAAATTGATACTATTTCGCGCAAATGCAATTTTATGACCAACATCTTGAAAAAAAAACACTTATATATCACACCATTTTTCACACAGAAACTCTCATAGAGCTCGAATTCCGCTGAAGTCGCAGCAACCAAAACAACTGCTTCAGTGAAGATCAACTTCTCCAAGCATCGGCGTACAGTGCGCAGGGCGACATGGACTTGTTCCTCCAGTGGGAACCCTTTACCTCGAAATTCAGATAAGCAAATGCAAGGTCAAAAATGCAAGTTTGTGGCACGACCATTGACTGCACCACTTCCAACAAAAAAGTATTGGGACTCTAACTTTCGGATTGTCTGGGAGATGGAGAGAAAAAGGATTTAGGTCGTAGATGCAAATGTTGCAGCACGAATCTGGAAGCGAAAAAACAAAAATAGAATGTATGGTATGAATGAATGAAAAGTGAGAAGTTAACGGAAGTTGTAAAGTTCACTGGCCACGCAATCTCACCCTGAATTTTTGAGAGGAAAGAAGCGGAGTAGAAACCAATGGGCAGCTTTCCTGCAATGGCATGGGCACTACTTCTCAATTTCAGCACTTGCGCTAGGATTTCTCTACGAAAAACCTATACTGTAAATACTTCCGCAGAAATTTAACTCAAATACCCAAAATAATTAGCCATTTTTGAAAGGAGATACATGTCCAAAACCATCATGTTTATTCATCTTAGGTATCAATATATCCATGTTAGATTTCGGGGGGTGTACTCGTTCAAACTTGACATGATTCCCTTCCAAGCGGCTGTACCAAAAGCATGGGATGGCAACAGTTTTCAGTTCAGACTCTGCGAGGAGTTGAAGACATTCACGATAGCAAGCATTTAAAGTGTTTTGCGCTGCCACTTGATACTTCTCCTGCAGGATTTTTGGTCCAAAAAAAAACCGGAGAATAAGCACAACTACTGTAACCACTGCATCTTCCCGAAAAGTGTTCATGAATATCAATCAGCTTGCACCAAAAAGAATATCAAACCCCGGACATGTCAAGCTTCCAACCTCATCTAGTTTTTTTTTGGGGGGGGAGAGCCCGAGAGCCCTATGCTTTTCTATACTTGCCCTCTGGTAAACTAACATAGCAATAGCAATGGAATATCCCCATTTTCAATAGGAAATACGTAGTACATCTTCAATCCGGGTCCATTTTCCAGCCTGCTATGTTAGTTGGTTGATCCCGGAGTGTAGCATGTGTTTTTTCCAACATGTCCAGTCCTTGTATTTGGGTCCCACGGTCAGTAGCAAACGTTGGCAAGGCATGCCATACGCTTTGCAGCTACGTGCTTCTCCACTTCGACAGCTGTCTAAATGCCTCAACTCTTCGAGCAAGTCCTGAGTTTGGGCTGCCACGCTGGCGCCATCAAGCATTTGGCATCCCAATACTGCGTTTGTTGAGATGGTAAGAATTAGAGAATGGCAACAACAAGTGAAGAATGGTTTACAAAAAAAATAACACATGCTATATAAGTTAACTGGTGTTTTACATGTATTTTTTTCAAATGTATCGATTCTTTTTTGATGTTGTTTTTCCCATGTTTTCCCATGTTATTCCAGCATTCCTAAGTCGTCCCATCCATTTCTGTCCTGTCCACCATGCTGAAGGATGCGTCCAAAGACCGTGCTGCAACCGGGAAGGTATCCTGCTGCCACAGGTGCCATGAGGGCATCCACCTCGAAGGGGGGCAAAGTTTCAATGTTCGCCATATATGCTCCATCTACTTGGATGTCCCAGGAAGTAAGGATCAAAGGTTAGGATCAGTGGGTTATAACCATAATATATCCCATTTATAAGTAGGTTGCAACTCATTTACTAACCATTTGCTAAATACCTGGGACATCCTAGTATTTTGAATATTTATCCCTAAGAATCCAGACCCCTCCCTAGGGTAGGATTGATGGTCTCAATCCCATCACCAGAATAGGATTACAGGGGAAATCCTTTTCTTAGAACATATCTGCATCGTTACGATGTTTACATTTATATCCCCGAAAACTAACAAATGTCCCCTAAAAAGGGACTATTTCAGTAGGGAATACATCTCCCAACCATCGATTTTCACGGGAAGAACATGGTAGTTTTTCACGGTAGTACCAAAAAATTTGAGCCATCCATATAGCCAAATATTCCATACATGGAGCATCCTCTCTTGGTAACCAACATCTCCCGGTGCCAGCACTGTGGAGTCGCTGATTTGGCCAAGGTGGGATATCTTAGTTCCCACCTTGGGTAACAAAAATATACAACCTGCACCACCTGACATGCATAAGACCCTGTAGATAATGGGATAATCTACCAACCTCAACTGGTGCAGGTTTTAACTTTTTTCCATCAACAGTAGGGATACATAGGGGAG
>DF241164.1:831-87288 GCA_000507305.1 Breviolum minutum Mf 1.05b.01
AAAATGCTATGTTAGTAGTAGTCTGGTATTCACATTTACCTTGCAAATTGGAATTTGACCGTTTTCTTTTCCAATTCAAACTCTTTATGTAAAAGTCTTCAAACAAGGTTTTTTTTGGTCCCAATCAAAATCGGAGGCTTTTTTGGGGAGTCCATACATGAAAGGTACTTTCTGGTGATGAATTGAGTCTCAAAAAAAAAACACACACAATAGAAATGGGATGCGTATCATTTCACATAAAAATGCTATGTTAGTAGCAGTCTGGTATTCACATTTGCCTTGCAAATTGGAATTTGACCGTTTTCTTTTCCAATTCAAACTCTTTATGTACAAGTTTTCATGTCAAGACACGAGCCACTCACATTTTTTTTTTTATCGACAGCACCCACATAGCAGGTGGGGATATGAAGAAAACCACTAACATAGAAATTTGTCACTAGCATGGCATTTTTTCAATCGACACGACTCACAGAGCAGGTCTTCTAAGACAAAACTCAGGCCACTAACATAGCGGAACAGGTTTTTGTCCGCAACAAAAGGTTTCTGAAATCAGGCCACATACATAACAATGCCATTGACTGGTCTAACGTAGGCACTCTGAAAGGTAGATACTAACATCGCAATACAAACAGGGGTGATAACACAATGAAACCAGTTTGGACCGTTACCAGGTACTCACTAACATAGATGCGTACCAAGGAAACAAGGCCTTGAACCGCATATGCTTTTTTGGCTTGTCATCACTAAAATAGCAATCAGAAACCACTAAAAACCCATTGTCGTAACATGAATGGCTAACATAGCAATACTTCAATATTCATTTGCCAAAAACGTGCGCACATGTTAATCTACCAATGTGAAGGGTTTGTGGATGGGTGGAGTGGAAGGCCCTTTCAGCTAGGTAAACCATCAAATAGTCCATGAGAATTCTCCAGGTTTCAATTGCTTTGTTAGCAATAGCACATTTGGATCACAGCCAATCATCTCAGTTACAGGTTGGCTATGTTAGTTGGATTTTTTTGTAATCACCTATCGTTTTCAGAAGTACATCTTATCATATTCCGGGCTATGTTAGTGGCATCTAAAAGTGTAAAGATCTGCACACTCGGTTTTGCAAGCCAAACACAAGTCTCTTCAAACCCAGGTTTCACTAACATAGCATTTACCTGGTATATAACCGGGCTCAATTATGCAAATATCCCTTATAGGTAAAATATCCCCATTTGCTATGTTAGTGAATCTGTGATTTTAGAGACATCCCTTACGTAGCTTCGTTTTCGTTTGATTTTGTGTATATGTTAGTAGTACCCAAATGCGCAAATCCAAGCTATGTTTGATTACCGGAGAGTAGCATTTCAGGTTTTTCTACTCGAAATTGTATAATGTTGTAGTGGAAAGACAACCCTTCTAGTTTGGCTCTGTTAAACTGCCAGTGGTGTGTTATTTGAAGTCATTTAATCGGAAGCTCCTTGGTGTTCCTCCAACATTTCCCTCAGGATACTGCGAAGTTGATCTTCTTCGAGAACCTTTTTTATATGCTCGATTCAGATTCGAATGGTTTGATTCTTATCGAGGAGACTTTTTTTGGAAACACCGGTCCCGGCTGGTGCTTAACCGTGAGGAGTGCTACCCGTCCAGGCATACTACTTAGCACCCCAAGGTGAATCGACTTAGCAGCACTTCTCAACAACGATTACACCCTGGAAGATTAACATGGAACCTGAGAATACGCCCCTGGAAAAGGAAAAACATCTTCCAAACTATCATTTTCAGGTTCTATGATAGTCTTCGGGGGTGTAGTTTTCAAACAGAAAAACCTGTGTCTTACCTGCGGATTTTGTTGAAAGCTAGTCGCTGATTAATCTTTCAAGGACACCAATTGATGTGATGGCAACTTTACCCGCTGAATGACTGAGCCTTTACCATTTTTTGGGGGGATGGAAAGCCGCCAAAAAACAACCGTGGTCTAAAAAAGAGCTGTGAAAACAACAAGCAGCAAAGGTCCAAACCTTCCAAACCTTCCAGGGTTGGCTTTGCAGAAAGTCTGGTGATTGAATGTTTGCAAAATGAAGCGTCTAAGTGGGTCGAACATTCCTATTTTAACAAATCTATGCAAGCTGTCGTGATGTGCTGGCAAGACGTACAGTTCATTTGAATGCGTGTTTCAGATTCCTTGGAAATCCCTATAAAATTAATTAACATATATGTTTTTATATGTTTTTTGCGTGTTTCAGATTGAACATTTGGTGTTTAAACCGTGGGTTTTTCCAGGTCGGTTTTTCTCTCACATCATCCCAAATCCATGGTGTCACCAACCATGGAGGGGATTTCCACCACATCTTTCTTTTGTCTGTGTCCAAATCATTTTTTTGGCTGTCTTAACAACCAGATGGGAAACACACAAGTTTTTTAAACCAAAAACACAGTTGTTCATTGTTCGTGCTGTATTTAACTAACACAAGCACAACAAACAGATCATATGATCATGATCAATCCATCAGTTGTTCGTTACCCCCCCCCCCCGAAGTTTAACAGTTCGCCCCTGAAAAGTTACCAAAACCCAATAGGAAAGGCTCGTCTTCCAACCACCTTTTTTCACGGGTAAGCTGTTAAACTTCGGGCTAGACGGTAGACGTTCGTGGCAGGATGCGGCTGTGATGTTAAGTTTTGTGAACTTGAGACTTGGCGGCTTAAACTACTCGCGAAATGGGGTCGTTGGTTTCCGGTGTGGGGGTGGACCTGAGGGGGGGGTTTGGTGGTGAACACCGAGATGTTTCATATCTTTTTTAGATTTGGCTATAGGCTTGGGGATAAAACATCAGTGAAACACACAAAGCAGGTGATTTTTGAGTATTATCCTTTCTGAATCATTCCTAACTTTCCCTTATAAGATCTTGGATGATACCCAGCCGATACCACAGAAACATTAATATTGCTATATTTGACAACGAAACTCCTTTTCAAATCGAATCCACTGCGTTCGTTCCACAAAGACTTTAACACCGCCCTTGTTTTGGTGCAGGTTTGTTGAGGGTACATGAATGCGTTTTCCTTTTTTTTGGCTGATGTGACGGGGCGGTTTACATCACGTTTCCGTGAGATTGCTATATTTACCTTATACCAATCTAACTATAATAAAAAGCAACCATTCATGTCAAGTAAACATACAATCGTTGCATCGAATCGGGCGGGATCGTTTTTTTGGAGATTCACTTGACTTTCGCTGGTCGCTGTGGCTTTTTCAGGAGCATGTCACGGGAAGAGTTGGAAAAGATTCTCACCGTGCCTCTGATAGCAACGCCAAAAAACGGTTGGAGGTTTGTGTAGCGGGAGGCCCAACATGGGAGTTGGGTCAGATTTAGACTCTTCTACGGAGTTGGATGAAAATTTCTCCCACGTGAAAAAAAAAGGAACGGCTGGAACCCTAAAGTTTCTAAAGTCATGAAGGTTTGTATTTTTTTAAATAAGATGTTAAACTCAGCCGTGTGGGGTTTTCAGTTTGAAACGCTATTCGTTGTGCTGGGGTTGTAATAACCATAGATGAACCCATGGACAGTGGCTATACCTGAGGTGGCTATGCATCCCATGACCCACCCCATCATTGGCTGAACGGAGATTTGTAAAAAAAAACTAGATACAAGGTTGATACAAAATCATAAGGGTCCTGTTGAAGGAGTTTATCTTTCGATTTTTGATGTTAAAGTTTTGCTTCTGAGATGTTTTAACCACCGATGGTTCTGAAGTTTCAGTGTTACTGACTTTAGATAATTCTCAAAAGAAGGAATACGAGCATCAGGTCAAAAGGGCATTATTGCGTTCCTTCAACAAAACGTCTTGTAAGTTTAGCTTTTGACGATGCCATTTGCCAGCCCACATGCTGAAACAAACCCTTGAATTGCAAGGGTCGTTGATGCTGTTGTGATCCTGTGATGGACGGTGACCTTCATTGATCATGAAGATCTATGGCTAACAACTGTTTTCGATATTTTGTCCTCTTTGAGGGAAATGTGTCACCAAAATATGTCTGGCAAAGTGCTAGCATCCTATGGTTCTATATGATCCATTCGAATTGTTTCGGAGCCATAGGATGGATAGGAATGAAAGTTAGAGGTTGCTTGTCAGAATGACCCTTGAGTGTTCGATAGTCTCTGCAAACTATCAAGTTTTGTGCACTGCAGCTTTATATTAGCTTTCCTCACGTTTGTCAACACATCCCCCAAAAAATCATGCAATCATGCACATGAAAAATGAACCAATTTGACGATAGAATTCATGATGCTCACACCAATTTGGGATCAATTGATACCAAATCCACCACCTTACCCTTGGTGGATGATACAACCAGATTCACAAACAAGGGGGGTTCTTTGTTCAGCTCACCATCAACGGACCAACACCCTGGAAGATTAACATGGAACATAATCATGGAGGTTTGGAAGATCATTTTCCTTTCTAAATGGTGGATTTTTAGGTTCCATGTTAATCTTCCAGGGTGAATCTCCACCAGAACCCGAGGATCATTTCAATGATCCAAATCATCGCCTCGACTGCAGTGATTTCGTTGAGCTTCTCGGTGAAAATTCCAAACCGGTCAGCTGAGTCGAAGGAACACATGGAATCACCATGGTTTTCCACCCATTTACAACAGTGTTTTACAGGTATGTAACTGGCTAAAGTAACAGAACATTTCAGAAAAATCATCATTTGTATGGATGTATTGCATTGTATTCTATGCTGGATAAGCAGTGATTTCCAGCCAATCTTCACCAGACATAATAATTATATATTACATATATATCCCAAGTTGTTTGTTTTCAGATCCCGTAATGTGTGTTTGTTTGTTTGTTTCGGATGTTATTCCTCATAGTTTTTTTTTTTACTTTACTAAAGCCACCGGTGCTGTGACACATGTTTTTCCCCTGACATTTTGCTCAGGATTTGCGTTGAGGTGATGTGGACCATGCCGTTTCAGGAGATCAAAATGGGCGCAGAGAATTACAACAGTAACTCGGCCAGACCCAAGCCCAGATTCTTGCTCGTACAGGTCCGACATGTCAAGAATTTTTGTTGGAAGGAGTTGTTCTTTTGGTGGGCATTCCACGATTTTTTCATTTTTCATATATCAAAAGTTGGAGATTTGTAAACTCAAATTTGTGGTCTTCCGTGTTGTGACGCGTTGTGACGCTTCCTGTTGGGGTCCTGCCAGGCTGTTACATGCGATTTACCAAGCTTTGTCTCTTGGTTTCGGGAGGGGGAAAACAACTGACGGTGCTTGCATGCGCCTCTGGGAGAGGCACACAATTTGACAATTGAGATCACCTTTCAGGTCATATTTTAATGTTTTCACATGCACTATAACTGGGTGGTGGTTTCAAGTATTTATTATTTTCACCCCGAAAATTGCGGAAGATTCCCATTTTGACGAATATTTTTCAAAGGGGTTGGTTCAACCACCAACTAGATAAGTGTAGAAAGATGTGACAAATGTTCATTTTGAATCTTAGATTTAGAATGATTTGAACTTTAGATGGATCTGGAAAATTTTGGGTGATGAGAATCAGATCATGTTTAATCTCTGCAGTATGTGGAGTCAAGGTTTTCCTGAGATTTTGTCCATGGACCTAAAGATTAACCTTCACAGAATCCACTGTGGAACCAATGTACATTCCTAATTGGGTGGTGGTTGGAGATATTTGGATATTTTCTACCCTAGGTTGGGGAGATGATTCAATTGGACTTGCGCATATTTTTCAAATGGGTTGGTTCAACCACCAACTATCGTTACACCCCCGAAAACTAACATGGATACCCAAAACGATGGGTTGGAAAAGGTAACTTCCTTTGAACATGGCAATTGTCGGAGTCGGTATCTATGTTACATTTCTGCGGTGTACCCTCCCTAAAACTAATATAGCCCCCTAAAAATTGGTGGTTTCCAATAGGAATCTCCGAGATTCCAGTGGTCTATTTTCAGGGGCGAGTTTTTGCTGTTAGTTTCAGGGGTTGGTATATATGAAAAATTCATCAAAAATGGAGATCGAATCGGACCATGAAAACCTGGAGCCAAAAATAATGGGAATTTAAGGTCTTATTAAGGGAAAATGGTGGTTAATAACCTGTTAATAAGGCCTTATTTATTGGGGGGGTAGCTTTGGGGGGGATACCTCAAATTCCTGCAATAAAAAGGTGCCAACTATTGGCTTACCTGGTCGAAGACCGTGGATCGTTGGTGTCGCTTTTGGTTGCCGATGCTTGGGCTTGAAAACCTGGTGGTTGGGGAGTGGTTGGGTCACCCCCTTGGTGGGCTTTAGGATCCAGGAATTTCCGCCCTAAACTGCCAAAAAAACGATTCAGGTTTAGGATTTTTGAATAATTTGCCTATATATAGTAAGTGGAAATGAATTTGGATACCCTTTCCTGAAACTAAGATAGCTCGTTGAACATCAATGGTTGGTTCAGATGAAATTTTTCCTTCGGGGCAAAAGGCCTATTGTCAGAGACGTACCGCCTGAGAGTACCATGGATTATATCAGCCAATATTTTGGGATACCACTCGAATGCTGCATAATGCTCTTGTTGGAGTGCCTTACTCCCCCCAAAAAACTAAGTTGGAAGACTCTCTAGTGTGTACCATTTGGAATCCCTGGCTGGAATCGGGATTTTTTAGATACGATGATTTCACACAGTTCCAGGTGTCTCAAAATAAGGGAAACTCGATAAAATCGTTTGTTAGAGTCAATCATTCGCATGGATTGTTTTGATTTCTTATTGTTTTCTTCCGGAAAAAATGGAATATGATCCAATTTGATGAGCATATAATTTGTATATAAATGCGTCAAAAATGGGTTGAAGACAGCAACTACCCTTGGACCCAAACAACCCATTAGAAATCAAGGTTTTACACCCAGAAAATATGGGAGTTATAACCCTAAAAATGCAGGAAACGTGGGTTCCCATGGTAGATTGGGTGATCTCACTTCATGGATCCAGTTGTGTAACTTGAACAGTTGGGGGTGGGGAATCCTTTTTAGTATCAAACAGCCAGATGTGCGGAAGGGTTTTGTTGTTGTTGTTGTTGTTGTTGTTGTTGTTGTTGTTGTTGTTGTTGTTGTTGTTGTTGTTGTTGTTGTTGTTTGGCACATCTTTGGTTGGGGAAAATGATGTTTTGTTACCGAAAGCTTTGTTTGCATTTGCCCAAGATGTGCTGTTTTTTTTCATTCGCAAAAACAACAAGGGTCACGTTTACTGTGTCCTTGGGCATTCTCTTCAACCTGGAGCTTACAGATGTCTCTCGGCGCAGTGGTTGACCGGATTCCAAAGTCGTCCAGTTGAACATAGCTGCCCCCCCCCCCACCTTTTCCAGCAACCCAATGGTACACACACAGTAACCATGATTTTTTGTGTTGTTTTTTAAGGTTCGAGACATCCCCCAAAAAAACAGAAAAGCTAAACCAACCGTTCCCTTAAATGCTGGCAGCCTGCGATTGCTGGGTGGAAGATGACAAAAAAACATCCTCAAGATATGGCTTGTTAAGTCACCTCAAGCTTCATCATCATGTTTTTTTGGTTTACGGAAGGATCTGACGTGCCACTCTGAGAAAAAGCCAATGGTGTATTAATTTGGCTTAAAACAAGGGCCCGGTTGCTGGGGGAACACGGGGAACATACATGAAAATACCTATAGTTTTACTGGAGTTGACATCAATTTTGTACATCACGAGTAACTGTTTTCTTTGGCTAATGGCATGTTTTTAACAAAGTCATTTGCTAATGGCATGTTCATTTCCTGCACCAAGACAGTAAAACAGTCTGAGTTTGGATGGGGGGTACACACCCCTAAAGAATGAAGTGTATCCATCTCTGTTTTGTTTTCGGGGACCCAAGCCATGATTTCTTTGGAAGATAATTGACGGAGTCGAAACCCCAACAGATCGTGAGCTTGAAGGACCTCATGCCTGAAAGGGGCTCCTCTATGAGACTTTGTGATTCTTTCCATGCCAAAAAAAGAACAAACAAACATTTGGTGTTAAAATCTGCAACAACCTTGTTTTTTTTGGGGATGCTACAGACCTGGAAACTAACATCATATCCCCTTTTAAAGGAACTTTTTTGAGTCGATGATTTTCCTATTCTCCCCAAGCTGGGATATGTTAGTTCGTTCCCTCGGGATTCCAGTCACCAGGACGTCATTAGGACATTAGGTTCTGACTTAAGATGTAGGGAATGCCACCTAAGGTTTTACTTGGGAAGTGGGTTTCACATCCTAACTTTAATATATATTTAAGCCTAGATTCATATATATACCAATTTATAGTGGACTTAGGATGCTCAAAAATATGTTTATCTGAGCACTTGAAGATTTGGTGTGCCCAATCTATGCAGTCTTTCGTCATGACATGGTCACCTAACTGCAGGACTATGCGGGTGCAGCAGGATCCTCTGAGATGTTCCAGGGCTTTGGCCCTTCGTACATGACAGTGGCTGGTGTGTCACGGCTGCATCCGTCAGAGTCGTAATGGGTTGAGGGAGAGATAACAAGGGTTTTGTTGTTCAAAAACCCCATAGGATCCATATGGCTGGTATATTTACCTATATAAATTCATTTGATTTTTGAGTTTTATTTGATACTGTTTCTCCCATTATAGAGGTCGTGGTTTTAGTGTTTTGGTGGTTTTTCTTTGGAAAACCCGGAACAAGTCGGAAAACAAATCGTTCCAAAACTTTGACTTCTTTTGGCCCGACACTTTTTTTTTCCAACTGGGATTGGTTGGTTTCCCGGCAGCCTGATCCAAGCATCCAAGTAACATAGCAACTTGATACAACCCCCTGCTGGGGGTTGTTGCTTTGAGAGTGTTTCTTTTTTGTGTTTGTTTTACACATAGAGATGGGGAAACATTCGGCATTGTTGTTTGGCCGCCCCTGGGAGTGTTCAACAAATTTCCAGGTTTGATCCCTTGAAAAATCAAACCTTCAGGTCCCACAAGTTATGGTTCCAGATAGCATCACTGTTGGGCCCTGGGGCTGTCGGATATGATATGTTTGATCTTTTGTATACAAGTTCTTTGGTCATTTCAAAGTACATCCTTAGGCTTGCAGATTGGAGGCAGATGGCAAGCCAATCATCGGAAGTGTAAAAGGTGGATATTTTGTATTTTCCAAAATATTCCCAGAAGCCGGAGGGAAAAGTCAACCCGTGTGCATGCTGTTTTTCTCGGCGAGAAATCAAAGATTGCATCTTACTTTGGCTATTTAGCAGTCATTTTTCGTTGTATATTCTGAATTCACCGTTTCTTGTTGCAAGCAGTTATGAAATCTCAAAACAGACTGAGATGGCTTCTTAGAGAGGCCCAAAGTTGGATCTTCGCCGGTGCGCAAGTGTTGGGGCAAACCCATGGTTTTTGGCTCTAAACAAAAGAAAACACACACACGAGAACACTTTCCCAAGGAGCCGTATTTTTTTTGGGGGGGGTTGAATAGTCAAGCCTTTTGCAGACATACAGGATAAGAGAAAAACCAGTGGTTTTGACAGGCATCCATTTTGAGCTTTGCCACGTATGCTTGGGGATGCGAAACCCCTGTCAGTCGGAAAAATGAAGGTTTAGGTTAGGATCCGCAAGCCTAAACATGTATGTAATCTTGGTGGTGACTGTCATGTTGGGTGCTGTTTCCCATCCCACAATATGAATGCATCAAATTTTGCTCACATACAAAACCTCCAACAAACTGTATAATCAAGACACTATAGAAAGGAAAATCAAGTCCAACACGTGTACCAACTAAGGAAACAGCTGATGTGGTGTGGAAGTTGTTTCTCATCACTCTTCCTCCAAATCTTTTAATGCTGGTATGCATTCCCTAGGGGTCCAATCAAATTCTGAAAATAGTGATGGACCCAAAATACTGAGGAGATGACTGGACACCCGAATCATTCTCTGACAATACTGTTAGAAGAAATTTGGCGTTCACCAGTTGAGTTTATCCCTTTATTTCCGGTCAAATTCTAGCGACCTCACCCCAAAAGGAAGGGAAATTCCCTTATTTCAGGAAAATCCAGGTTGGTCAAATCTTATTCCATTTGTTTAGATTGTTTACAAGGTTTTGTACATCCGAGGTGGTTCTTCCAACAGGGATTGATCCATGCCCAGACCTTGAGGTCTTCAGATCGCTGGTTGTGCCAATCTTTGCGGTGATTTGTATCATTGCTTGGTTGTATATGAGGAAAAGAGCTGAAAAGATCCTTGGAAAATTCGGAAAATTCATTGGTTGTTTGTGTTACTCTGCCTGTGAACTAAGAGCAATGGTTGTTTCTGGTTCCCTTAACCGGTGGTAGGTAGCATATAATCACCCATGTGGCAGTATATACCACTTATATACCACTTATATTCCTTGCCAATTGGGTGATTATATGCTACCTACCACCTGAAAACAGGCCCAAATTGCCCCCAAAGAAAATGTCACTTGAACCAACCGAATCAGTTTCCAGGGGCGAGCTGTTAGTTTCAGGGAGGGTATCTGGGGCGCCTTTTGTTACCTGTTTTTGCCTGTTGTTGTTGTTGTTGTTGTTGTTGTTGTTGTTGTTGTTGTTGTTGTTGTTGTTGTTGTTGTTGGTGTGTGTGTGGTGGTGGTGGTGGTGGTGTTGTTGGTNTGTTGTTGTTGTTGTTGTTGTTGTTGTTGTTGTTGTTGTTGTTGCTGTCGTTGTTGTGGTTGTTGTTGTTGTTGTTGTCGTTGTCGTTGTCGTTGTTGTTGTTCTTGTTCTTGTTGTTGTTGTTGTTGTTGTTGTTGTTGTTGTTGTTGGTATTTGTTTTTGTGAAAGTTCACGCCAAAGCGCGGTGGAAATGAGCTGACTTTGACTTGCGATAATATTTGTCATTTTCATTTTGCTGATATTTTTTTTGCGGCCCTTTCTGTTTCTGTGCCTGCCTGACTGACCTTTTTTCGAGTTTAGGACGCCGCAGCAAAACGAAAGTCGAAAAAGCAAAGCGGTCGCGCCTGAAGCAGAGCTGAAACCCATTGTGCCGCGTGACTTGCCAATCTTTTAAGTTTTTTCACAGGTGAGAAATCCCATACAAGGTGGGCTCCTACGATCGTTATAAGTAGGGTTATAGATCCATTTATATGGGTTATAACTCCAGTTACCCATTCACAAGGTAACCCCCTTGTAACTAGTAGGGGCCCACCTTGTACCGCACATGGGACTGGGATATTTACTTACATGAATGGTTGAGTTTAATGGTAGATGTAGGTAAATATAGAAATCCCAGGGATGCTATGGGAATGACAACCCCAGAAATCAACTCAGACTCCGCTGTTTTTGTTTATATGTTTTTTCAAGAGTTTGGAGTTGGAGTTTTTGTGGTATAGTTATATAGTTCTTTTGTAAGACTTGTTTGACAGTACATTTGGTAGAGGAGTGAAACTTGATGCATATAATTCATAATATATATATATATGATATATGGTATACTTTGGGGTGGGAAATCCTACCGAGCGTGCCTGCTATACCACCAGGATCAATATTCGGGATCCCAATATATTTATATATATATATATCAATATATTTTCCAAGAAATCTCCAACAGGACCCACTGAACGGACCCCTAAACCTGAGTATCTAATAGCTCTAGCAACTTACTTAGGGATCCGTTGGTAAGGTCCGATTCAATTTTTGATGTATATTTATATGTATATACCTAGAACCCAACTGACCTCTATTTTTGAAGGTCAACGCCACAAAACAAGGCCTTTTCCAATCAAAACAAGGGTCATTTGGGTTCTAGGTATAGTGATAGTTCCAGCCATTGGAATCCTAACTTTGCCAACGAAGCATCCTTGCTTTCCACGAGACCCGGCCTCCCCGTTGTTTCTCTAAGGTTGGTCTGTACACGCTAAAATGACCGCGGAGGATGTGGATGAGTGAACCCTTCAGAAAGGTGCCGGGAAAAAAAAACGGAAATGGAAAACCCTGGGTAACTAGTGTGAAACCTCGCAAAACGTAGGTGTCAAGTCCAAGTGCAGTTTTGTTTTTTGTGTGTGTTTTTGTTGTTGTTGTTGTTGTTTTTGTTGTTGTTGTTGTTGTTGTTGTTGTTGTTGTGGTGATCTACATGAAATCATTGAAGTTTGCTGTTTTTTTTCAACAGGGAGTCTGAAACTCAAAACGGTTAGCGAGAGCGAGTTTTTGCGTGGCGAGCTGAATTTTCCATGAATCTATAGATCGTACAAGCTGGGGCCCCTACCAGTTCTCAATGGATATATGCCCTCCAGGGAACTAACATATCCCCCTGAGAAGGCATGTTTGAAGATGATTTTCCTTTTCCCAATGTGGGATATGTTAGTTTCCTGGATGGTAGCCCCTATAAATGGGTTTATTTCACCCTTCTCATAGGAGTTATGGGCCCCTACTTCTAACTGGATCCAAAAAACCCCACCTTGAAAGTGGAAATTGGAGCGATTCGGAGGTCCGAGGTCCCCGAGGCTTTGATCAGCGCATCTTAGAAAATTCAACCGGGATAATCTACTTGGATGTCCCAGGAAGTTAGTAAATGGTTAGCAAATGGGTTATAACCCCAATATATTCCATTTAAGCATGTACTGCTGTAACCAGGTCCTTTCTAAAATGGAACTGGATCCCCAATGTGATGCTAAATTTTTGAGTTGATGATGAAAGGAGGCGACAGTTGATTCCGATTGGATAGATCTAAGTAAGATAGAGTTGGTTCGGGGTTGTGTGCTCGTGGGGGGGGGGTTCTTAGCCGCTCTGCCTTTTTCTCAAGTGGCCACAAGATCAGCGGTGTCTTCACTGCACCGAAGCTTGGATGCATTTCACATCCTAACCCCAAAGTTTTCACTTCAGAAAACTCTTGTTGAGAAAAGGGCTTGTGTCCAGCCCATGGTCAAGAATCCACCTGAGACAGGAAACAAAATATCAACTGAGCACATGTATGACACACACAGTACACGCACATATGAGAGACTAAGTTGATTGTTGACGAGCCAAGTCACTGCTTCCGGTATGCAAATGCATAGCTGCCCAAGTCTTTGCCAACCAAACCATTGTTGCGGGCTTCTTTCCAACCGCTGGAGTATACCTAAAGAGAAGAGATGCAAAGAAGTTGACCAGAAACAGCAAGCTTTAAGTCCCTAAGCTTTAAGCCGTGAATGAAGCAGCAAGCTTTAAGTCCCTAAGCTTTAAGCCATGAATGAAGCTTCTTCACAAACACCTTCTTCCCCACAGCCAAGTTGCAGAATGAAGCTTCTTCAGAAACACCTTCTTCTCATCAGCTTCATCTTTGTCCTCAGGGACAGCCTCCTTCTGATCCTGTGGAGCTACTTTGGCCTTTGGGTCTGCACGGCGTTTCTTCTGATCCTTCTTTCCTGGAGCTACTTTGGCCTTTGGGTCTGCAAGGCGTTTCTTCCGATCCTTCTTTCCTGGAGCTACCTTGGCCTTTGGGTCTGCAAGGCGTTTCTTCCGATCCTTCTTTCCTGGAGCTACCTTGGCCTTTGGGTCTGCAAGGCCTTTCTTCCGATCCTTCTTTCCTGGAGCTTGCTCGGCCTTTGGGTCTGCAAGGCCTTTCTTTTGATCCATCTTTCCTTCAGCCTCGCTACCATGTTTTTTTTTCTTTGACTTCAAAGTAAGCTTCTTGACCTGCTGGGCCTTCTGCAGTACAACTCGGCCACGGCCAAGGGATCTGCGGAGCTTCTTTGGCCCTTTGGTTTTGGTGTTTCCACCAAGACTTTTTGGCATTGGAATCTCCTTGTTCAAAACCTTCATCATCACGTTCAGCTGATCACCCACGTTCTCATTGGTGACTCCTTCCTTCATCAACTCCTCCACCTCTTCCGCCGTCATCTCGAGAGGCGGAAAGCGCTCTGGCCGATGGCTGGGTGCCTCCTCATCTACCATCTCATCGCCACCAACTGCAAGATCTGGGTTGGGGCCTGACAAAACTTCCAGCTCATCACTTCCACTTTCGCATTGGATCTGCACTTCCGGTTCCAGGCATTGCTGTGATGCCTGCTGGACTTGGATTGTGGCTGATGACTCTGCATACGTGTTGGGATAGATAAGACGATGGAAGCTTTCCAAAGCTGATGAAACGGCATCATGGGTAGCTTGAACAAGCGCTAGGGGAACCAAACCCTCTTGAAACAGTACCGCTGTTTCTTGGAAAGTTGCTGCGGCCTCCTGCTCACTTGCTTGGAGATACTCCGGAAACAGTTGCTCCAAAGGTGCCTGCAGAAGTTTGGATTGGCCAAGAAAGGATTTGGATGTGAAACGCACTCATTTTTTTACAAGTCCTGATGCGAAATGTATGCATGTCAAACTATTGTATTTGCACACCCGCATAAAAAATATTTTGATGTATTTTCCCACTATATATAGAGCAACAAAAACAGAAAGACAAATCGGTTTGATCATCTCAAGGATGACGGCAGAGTGGAGATACAAAAAACCTTTGACAATGCCTGTCACTGGAGATACCTTGAAAATATCACACATGTAAGATAAGAAACAAAACTCAACAGGCCGGTTTTGTTGCCATGTTTTTTGTGATGCCCATCCCCAGCCTGCTCCCGTTCAGCAGCGGGAGCGGGACTTTCATCCAATTGAGTGTCCTTGCAATCAGACCAGTTGAGATTTGTTATTGTGAGTGATCTAGTGGAGCTAGAGCCTAGAGTGGATTTCAAAAAAATGCAGTTTGATACCAAAATAGATAAATTTATAATATGCTGAAAATATATTTATATAAAATATATAATATAGAAAAATAAAACATTTATATTATTATAAAATATTAAAAATGATTTATATACTATGTATATCCACAGGGTGAACAACCAACTTCCATTTGAGGGGCCGAGACACTTCCACTTCGTGTGATTGAGGAACTTCATGGCGGGGTGGAGTATCATCACCACTTCCAACGAGGCCATCCTGGGCAAATCAAAGCAATGGAATCTCAAATCAGTGAATTTTTTGAAATCAAATGTCACATCAAACTCATGATGCAACTTCAGATTTTTTGTCATTCATGATCCAATCAAAGTGAAACAAATCAGCAAAGGCAAAGGTACTTTCTTTTGACTCGGGGGGGTATACCCCGGCACCAATCCCACAAGACCCAACTGGTTGTCCACCAATTGCTCATGATTCAACTCGGAGACATCGTAACCATTGCGGCTAGGTGTTTGCCTCATTGCAGTTTGCATTTTCTGATGTAGAGGGTACTTGCTTTCACAAATGGGCGTGGTAAATAAAAAGCCAAGCAACATGTCCGGGGCAACAGCATCACTACCATTGGCCATACGATTGGCCATACCTTCGGCCTCCTCTTCATCCCCAGATGGATCAGTGGCCTGACAACGGAAGAACAGATCTTTTCGTAAGCATGAGTATATACTGATTCTTGTTGAACAACAGTTTGTAAACAATAAATAGATTCTTGTTGAACAACAGCGAATTGATTAGAGCCTCCTTGTGGCGACCTCGTTTGGCCGCTCTTCCTTTGGCTGCGGTTGCTGGCTTCTTTTTTGTTGGTTTCTCAGTATCCTCCTCCTCGTTTTCATCATGTTGACTTTTACCAAAGCCATTTGACGCATCATCATCATCATCCTCATCACGGCCGGAAGTACCACCTAGAGGTTGATGCGAAGAGTCAGCAGCTGGCCGTTTCATATTGGCTTTCGCAGCTGGCCTTTTCTTGGGTGGTTTATCACTGTTCTCATCATCATCCTTCATGTTCGGAGCAGACGATGAAGTTTCTGAAGCAGCCACCCGCCCTGGAACAGCATGACCACAAGAGCCTATCAGCAAAACAAACTTGAACAAATTGTTTTGTATCACATACCAAAATGAGTACTTGTTCAAAATGAGTTGCTGCAATTGCATGAGCCTGGACCCACTGAACTTGTTTCCTGTGGAGGCCCAGATGCACTTGCGGCGGAGCGAGGCGGAATAGCAGAGGTAGACCGTGATGGTGTAGTCAGTGAAGTCGACCCCAAATTGCTAGATGACATCATCCTTTGCATATCGAAAGCCTCAGACCGCCAATGTGTGACAACGATTGGGATGTGGGTGTCAACTTCTAAGATCAAAAAAAACCAGCTAAGACAAGGAACGGGGGGACGGAAACTTGCCGTAAGTGGAACTTCTTCACAGCTGTCGCTATTACCACCATCAATGCTGGATTTGTTTGCCATCCCCAACTACACAGGTACAGACCGGATCCTATCAGTGAGTCAAATAGCTATAGTGCATTCATAGGCATCACAATGCATCATAAGTGTACACATGAGTCAGCAATTGACACTTGGTAAAAACATCGCAACATACATGATATGATCGGTTGATGCATTTTTTCCGTTGTCTCACCACAGTCGTGGGGTGTGAGATCCCACAGCGATCTGACATAGGTTCCTTACATGTCCAAAATGCTGTCAGCTTGGGGGAGCCTCAAAAAAAGCAAAGTGTTGTTCAGACCATTGTTTTTTTTATCCTTAGCCTAATGAAGCTACTTTTTGGAATCCCAAGTTGAAATGCTTTAAGGTACAATGAGACGCCCAACCCAAGCTGCACAGAGGGAGACACACCCCCATCCACACTCATTCGAGTGTCTATCCCCACTAGCAGCACATCTCCTGCCCCAAACACATTTTTTGGGTTTTTGGAAAAACCAAAATAAAGAGATTAGGTGTCACATAATTTAGCCTATGATGTTACAAAGATTCACAGGAGTGTGCCTCACATCAGCCGCACAGTTTCCTCACGCAAATCAAGATTGTGACCAAGAATAGCCACAGGGCGGATCGGTGTAATCACCTTCTTTCCATCACCACTGCTTGCATCCAACCTCAGTAAATTGTTTCCATAGTCAACGTGGTGTTTTGCATTGAGAACTATGGTTAGAAGCAACAAGCATATTCATATGAAAGCATATGATACATAAAAAACCTATCTACTGACTATTCCTTGTAAAGTACCAAAAGACTTCATTGCTGCAACTGGTACTGTAGCACTTCCTCTATTGATATAGATGGAGAGGATTGATGTATTCTTCAGAAATTAAAAATCATAAAAAAAATGCCGGAAAACCTGCAGCGCCAGGCCAACTTCATTGTATCCCCGGCGGTTTTGAACTTTGAAACATTCATCCAGGCTCCGAAATTCTTGGCAGTGACGAGAGGTGTTTTGGATCCCTTCCTCTTTTTCTCCTTCTTGACTTCGTCCTTTGCTTGTGGTGGATTATCCATCACAAAGACCAAAGGCTTTGCATTGGACCACTGCTCTCCATCCAACTTGTGGTACGAAACCTCCAATTTCACCTTGATTGAGAAATCCATCCGTAATCCATCCACAATTATATTGTTTTTCGAAAAGCATTTGGTATAAGATTACATTTATTAGCATCATATTCAATATGTGAATGCAGTATTGATTTCAATTTCCCCTTTTTTTGAATATGTTTCTGGTTGGTGATTTCATTTATCGTCATCAAATGGAATGGCTGTTGACTTTCAATTGAACTTGGCCATCATCAAGTTGATGTTGCGCTAGAGTCACAACAAAGATGTAAAGAATATTTTGAAAACATTATCCAAATCAAAGTCACTTCCCCAGCATCTTGCAAATCCAAAATCAAGGATTGCAGGGTCACTGGCACATCAAGATTCTCCAGCTTGGACAAATGTTCCGGTAGGCCAGATTTCTGGAGAATCACCTTGTCCTCGTTGTTGATGCTGAAGCTCATCCAACGGCCCTCTGGATTGGCCAACACTTCAGCCGCTTCCTTAGTAGCAAACAAAAGGCGGGTCTTTGTTTATTTTCACAGTGCTACTAAAAAGGGTCAGCAAGTGGCCATGGTATCTCCCCAAACCTTTTTATCCCTTGAAACCACCATCACAAATTCAATAGGTTTTGGTGATGGACAGCTCAGATTAATTGATTCTTTCACAACTTTGATGGATGATATCTCCCCAAAAAAACTAGGTCAAGGGGCAGCTCCAGCCCTCCATTCACCGCCACCAAATGAAAACCTCAGTAGGGACAACTTCAAAATAAGAACTCCGTAGGGACAGCTGAGTAGTGTGAAGAATCTATGGCGAAGCATTACTTTGCAGTCAAATCACAGCTCACGCCCTTCAAACAATTGATTTCTGGACCGGGACGAAGCAAAGAGGTTGTCTCCCTCTTCTCCAGCTAAGACCAAGTCAAAGGCATTGTTGAGTGCGAGCTTTTTCCTCATGCCAAGACAATCAAGACAAACAACCATCATTCAAACAATGTTTGATGAAACATACTGAAAATCTGAATTGGTTTTTATCTTGGATTTCAGACAAGCTTCGTGTGGCCAAGCTTTGAAATGTCTTGTTCACTGAAGGACTCCAGCTTGACTCGCTTTGCAGGCGGCTGCTCGGTTTTTGTTGTCTCATCAGACACCTCTCTCCTGAAAATGGATGGGGGTATGAGCTGAAAGGATTTTCTCACAGATGTTTTTGTATGAAGGGATATATACTATATAGTGGTTTGGGTCGGGATAAAACAGAGAGCATGATATTCAAGAATACTTTGAGTAGTGGAAAACTGTTCAGTTTATCCCATCCAGTCCTTTCTTCCATCCAATAAAGTCCCGCTGGGTTATATTCAGCATTGTGGTCTTCAATCGCTTGGATTGCTCGCTCTTTGGTTTGTTCATGCTCAACCCATTTGCGAGCTAGGGCCTCCAACACAAGCAATTTGTCATGTTGTTGCGTCGAGACACGAAAGCTTTTGTTGCGGTCCCCGGCAAACCCAGTCTTTAAAGCATTGAGTATCGGTTCGAACTGTGGGAATCCTGGTAGGCTCAACACACCGCTTCGTGCAAGTTCATACACTTTGTTTCCAAGCCGAGTCAGCATTTCACTCCCAGAATGATCTAGGCAGAGAGAAGAACAGAATGCGGTTGTTCCTTTGCAAATGTCCTGTTACAAAGCTTGCAGGGAGAAACAACAAAGATGATGATAATATATTTGATAATATAACATTGTTTGCTCTCAAAATAGTGCTAAAACAATCCATAAATTTTTTGATTCTGTGAACACTTTGGAAACATTTAGCAACCCCTCCTCGATGCAAGCAAGAGCTGCAAAACCATCGTACCCATGGGTGTCAATGGTGATCTGGGTCTTCACTGATGGAACATTCAGGGATTCAAAGACCTTGTGGATGAAATCCGTGCCCCCAGCAACCTTAGGCATCCACATTAGTAGCACCCCTTGAGATTTCTGGAAATTTCGCAGGATGTGTTCATCAAAACCCGCAAAAGATTACAAAGAAGGTAAAGCGTTGCACCACTTGAGATTTGTGAAGATTGTTTTTTGCAGTATTTGTTCATGAGTAACTTCAACAGATTATATGCCATCCTGAATTCTCATAGTGGAGGAACAGAAAACAAGAAATGTGTTCTGATATTTCTTTCCAAGAACCTGTCGCAATTCTTGAATGTCCGTGAAAGCTCTTCCCATGTGAGGCAAAGAGGATTTGCCAGGGCTTGCCTTACACCAGACAGGCAAAAGAGGGGAGGAGAGCATTTGGTGAGAAGGGAACACTTAAAAAAAGAAAACCAAAAGAATCATTCGGAAAACAAAAGGTATGTTAATAACTTTTTCTTCGCCCAAGAATCATTCTCAGGTTTCACCATCTCACTGCGGGGCAACATAGAGATGCCATGTACAACTCCAACCTTGAACGCTTTGGTGTTCCTGAAGATGTTCTTGGGGTGGTTGCTGGTGATGCATAGTCCGCTGAGAGCCCCCTCCCTTTTTCCGTAGAGTGTCTCCTTACAACTTGAGAAATGATGATCTAAAATCTAAAGAAATATGTTGTGCAAGACTGTTGAACAACATGTTGCATTCAAACATGTTCTGAGTCCATGGCAGGATCAAAGACAAATGTCAAAGGCTTGACCTTCAAATTGCGTTCTCTCATCCGGAAGTTGCTCCTAGGATGATGGAAGGTGAGCTAACAATTCCGAGCAATTGAAGTTCAGCTGACAATAACCATCAGCAGTGTTTTCTGTTCCGATTCTCAAGTAAACTAATAAAAGGTTGATGATACTTAGTTAAGCTTCTCCAGATTAAACCGGGCTTTTCTCACCAAGTCCTCAGCATCCTCCCGTTTTGCCCTGTTGGCGGCGTTGTCTGAATCTTCAGAATCATCCTGACCTTCCTTGATCTCGGTCTTATGGTCAGGCTCATCGTCATCGTCATCTTCCTCCTTTTTTGCAGTGCCCTTCCTGGAAAGCGAGGTGCAGAAAGTTGGGCTGAAAGAAAAACAGGATGGACACTTGGAAAGTTGGGCTGAAAGAAAAACAGGATGGACACTTGACACCTTTCAAAAAAGACACAACCATTGATTTCCAAAACAACAGGGTCGCAAAAAAAGACTTGCCTCCCTTCATGTCCACCAGCTCGATTCGGATGGATGATGATAGCCACTGCATTCATAGGATGATCCGAGAGCAAGTTGGATACAAAGTTCAAAATAAATGCACTTCGAGCTGCAGACATGCTGCCAATTGCCGGTGCATTGACCCATACATAGATAGCATGGTCATCAGGGCTGCCACCATGTTCAGTAGCCAGGTTGCGAGCCCATGCCCTTGCCGCAGGCATGAGGGTAGATTCCGCATCCATTGTTCGCCCTGTGAACAGCGTAAGATTCTCCTTCAAAAAGTCACCGATGATAGCCCATGCCCGGGTATGGCATTCCTGTAGGGTGGGTGGACAATGTTAAACATGTTAAACATTCACAGTACTACACCACTACTGTTTAATTAAAATAATTCCAACAACAGTTTCAAAACGACAGATTACAGTCCTCCAATTGGCAAATCAGCTTTGTTCTGCTTTTTTGTTGTTCTTTCTCCATCCTTATTTTTCAGTCTGAAATCCGAAAACCCAGCAAACAGGAGAGAACTCAGAGACTCTGAAGTGATCAGGCAGGGGGGAAGAGATCGGGAATACAACACACGATGATGGGGGAAGAGATCAGGTACAGCACACTTTGTGTTTTTTATCCACATGGTAATCTTGGAAAATCACCCACATAATCTTTTTGGGATTTTCATGATTATTATATAATTTCACAGAACATTTCGAATTGTTTGAGGATCCAATTTGGTTATTTGATTTTAACACCAAACAAGGAAAGCCAAATAAACCAGGCTGAGAAGCATGATTCTCTCCGCACTGAATTGTGCTTCATCAGCCTTCAATTCTTCCACCCATGCAACAAAGCTGGCTTCAACAGCCTTCGATAGAGCATTTTTGCTCTTGTCCTGGTGGGCCGCCACGAAGGTGTCCATGGTGCGGCCAGTTGCCTGCCATCCCCAGCATGTCCCAATCATATCCCATATGAAGGGATACTTATTATTTATCAAGTTCCTTGTTGATTGATGTGAAGACCATCTTATCCAGCTTATATAACATATCACATATTAATCTTTTTTACATTCATATTAAAAACCAATTTATATTGGAAAATGACAGGTGTATGGCCAAGACACTTCCAAGATGAATGGGACTCGCTCTGGCAGGAATTCCTCCCCGCTTTTCATCAGGGCTCCGATATCAGCATCCAGGTGCCTTACAATGAAACATAAAAAAAAAGATGAAGAAGATCCTATACATCTATGCCATGGCCTGTTTGGGAAACATATTCAACCGGTTTCCCAAATCACAGTTCATTATTGGAAGATAACAGTGAATCTGTAATAGATATAGAGATCATGAAAAATCAAAGGCATATTACATACTATGATTCTTAATTACATAATCATCATATGTTCCTTTGATTTTCATGTCCACCAAAAATCTCAGAAAATCAATCACATTCAGAGTATGAATATCCCACCTGAAATTATGACGCGGTTTCTAGAAACCCAATCACGATATTGCTTTCAAATCACAATCAATCATCCCAGTAACTTATCAATCAAAACCAGGCCGTGATTCTTTCTCCCAGGGATGCCAAAAAAGTGACGGGGTTTCTAGAAACCCAATCAAACTCAAACACTAGCCCCCAAAGTTTTCAGATGATTGATTTTTCCAGGATTTTTGAATTCCAGGATTTGGCCGAATCAATTTGGCAGAAAGTGACGGGGTTTCTAGAAATCCCTTGATTGATAGCCGAATGCATTTGGCCATCAATCACCCCCAGCCGAATACATTTGTCCATCAATCACCCCCAGCCGAATACACTTGGTCATGAAATGCCATCATCACAACTTTGTTAATCAGCAAAGTAGGGGTTTTGACGCTTTACCAAATTATGGATTTACCTAGATTGCAGTCAAAGTACCCATTTTCGAAGAGCTCATCATGCTTAGCCACTATCTCCCCTGGAAATGTGCGTACCATGTAAGCACGCAACCAGAGCCAGCAGCAAGTGATATCGTGCAAGGCGATGTGTTCATCTTCCGTCAATTGGGCCGCTTTCTGGCAGGAAAGCAAATGTCACAAAAAAACTTCCCAAATACTGGATGTGAGATTAAGAGAATTGTTTCATTAACAGTTTAGGCCCAACACAGGTCCTTTGTCTTCGTGGACGATGATTTGGATGCTTTCCGACAAAAATCCTGGGGCCAGGGGGATAACGAAAACAACTCCACTAGCTTTGACCAAGCAATAAACAAATCAGCAATGGTATCCTTGGTAGCTCTCTCGAAGTATGCCATGCAAGTTGTCTCCGATGTAGTCAGAATTTGCCTGTAGGTATCCTTGTTCTTGAACCTCTCATGTTCTGAACGGGAGACGCTATTGGGCACCCAATAATCTGCTACAAGAACATCATGGGGCACACCTGACATAGGGCTTGAGAAAAATTGAAAGATTTGCCAATTGAATGTATGGTTTTTACAGTCTGGACGTATGATGACTAAGACGAATGAAGTAGATCAAGAACACCTATGTTTCCGGTGTTGGACCTGCCTGACTGCTGGTGTGGGTAGCTGTCATAGTGCTGATGAAGCAATTGAAATAGCTTTGTGGGTGCTCTCAGCCTGTTCTGACCATACATGAAATTGTCAGCGAGCAAATTTAACTAAACAGTTTTGGGCCACCACACACCCCAAAAACCAAAGCTTCAAATTGTTGTACCGAGAGACAAATTGTAAATAAGAGATCTACGCTGAGATTCAATTCTGTGTTTTTTGTTGGTGCACATCCGGTTGTATTCCGCCACTGTTTTTGACAATAGATCTTTGAGTGGAGTTTTTGCACCACATCGCCCCGATCGCTTCTCTGCACAGATCGCTTCCCATATGTCAGCGGCTATGCTGATAGGGCTTGGTGTCTGTTTCTCCGCAGTGACATATCCCATTTCTTAGGTTTAGACACACCAGGAAGAAACATAAAGAGAAAACAAAAGACAAGTTCCGAAAAACTAGATTCCATCTCAGGTAACATCAAACTAAATTTACAATATAAGACTAAGAGTATTTTGAAAAATCAAATTTGTGCCAAGATTCTCAAGCTGGCCAAAAAATAATGGGACGCATTCGAATAGTGCTCATAGCAGCAGTGAATAGATGCGAAACTGGAGAGAACCATCGCAAGATGGCCATCTTGTAACTCCTTCTCTTTGAAGCCCAATTCATAGCAAAAACCGATGATGGATTGCATCAGGAGAATCCGGCAATGCCCGTCGACAAAGCCGACAGAAAAGGGTGCAAGACCACGGTCGCCGGTGTGAGTAAACTTCACATTGATGGGCCCACCTACTCCAGCTTTGTAGCCAAAAGCCAGAAATTCCGGGAAGTGGGCACTCAGCTGATAGTTGGATGGAAAATCTGCAGGGCTCATGACATCCCAATTGAAAATACAATCAGTGTGTCACTACCCAACCAAACCCTACCAATTATTTAAAACAACAAACATTTTGGACACCCCACATCCATTCTTGGCCATAGCGGAATAGTCAAAGTCCGATAGGCCCAAGTAGAAACTATCCATGCTGGCTGTGGGAAGAATACCCAAATGCCCTTTTCCAACAGGTGGTCCAAACCTGTCTGCGACATAGAAGTTGATTGCCTAACAGGGTTGTTAGACTAAGACATGCATATTCCTGATGAAGAATTAAAAGATTTGGGAAAACTTTTTCTTTTACTGTACCCAACCTCCTTCATTTTATCCTTGTCCGAGAAGACTTGGTTCAAGTGATCCCCCAAGTTCTTGCTTGCGACAACCTTGGATAATAGGAAGAAAATCCTTTTTGGGGTTCAACTTTTGTTGGGTGATATCCATTCTGAAATAATCTTTAGATAAGAAACCGTGTCAAAGTAGGCTTGAAGAGCTTCAATAGGGCTATTACCCGAATATTCGGCTGGCTCCATTGGTGCACAGCTGACTCAAGGATTGCCCCAAGGCCCACAAACTTTTGAACCCAAAAACTTGTTCATAAATTTAGTTTGCAGTAATTCTTACCAAGCCATCAGAAGTCAAGCTGAGTAGTGGTAACTTGATGTATGAGTTGAACAACCTGTTTTTTTTTTGCACCCCCACATGTTCAAAGCTTCCACGACTCACAATGGGCGACGGTGAAACACTACCTTCAGCACGTGCGGTTCCAATGGAGGTGGGCGAGCTCCCAATTGGAATGAATGAACATCAAATCCATCATCATTGATGTTTCGAAGAAAACTCAATTGAGTATACTCTTCATCACATTCACCAGGGTTTAGCAAGGACTCATACCAGGCAATAGCTCGCTTCATATCAGGATAGTCCCTCTTCATCGCTTTGATCAACGCTGCAATATCATTTTTGCGTTCATCCTCAAAGCTAGAGACTACCACATTGCGGGTTGTGTTGGCATTCTGAAGAAAGCGTTGGGACTGGTTTAGTAACGCGGATGGCCAAACCAGCAAAGGATCTTGACTCAATGATGTTGAAGACATTTCCATCTTCACCAAACAAAAAAGATCTTTCCCAGCTCTTTCAGAATTTGGCGGCGACCTCCATTGTCGGGGAACACGTGCTGCAACACGGAGATCGCTCGGTAAGCCTCAGGAAGCAGGGAGAGAGCAATGGAATTGTTTGAAGCGTTATGTGGTTTTGCCTAAATCTTTCTCCCTGAAAAAACAGGAACACAGCAACAATCATCCTGACGGGTATACAACCAAAGTAGTATAATTACAACACACTCAAAAGTTCCTCAAACAAGGAAAGATAAACTGGACCGAGGGGTGAATATGAAAGTGTGCGGAACCGGTGTTGCTTCTTCCTCATCATCTTGCAGCTTTCGGATTTTGTAGGCATTGTTGAAGGTCACATGGTCAGGAGCAAACGATACCCAATCTCGAACCTGTCGTGGGAAGACCGTTATATATGTTATATGATGTATGATTTCCAAACCCACGAAAAAAAACAAACCAAATACTTAGGAACACAGAACCTTTTCAAGAAAATTTACTAACTCACCTTCCGAACAATCTCCACATGAAATTCTATGCCACGGGCATGGAATACTGGGCTCAACTTTGATTGCAAACGCTGTACCACATCATATGGTGTATGGATGATCGTTGCTGTATCCATAGCAGCTTTGCAAAGTGATAGAACTCCATCCACATCCTCATGGGTGTGGCCCACGCCCAGAAAATTTTGACTGGACGTGGACCACACCCCTGCCTGTGTCATTGCACTGAGAATACGAGCCGCGTAAGTGTTCCGACACTCTTTCACAGTGTTATCACTCTGCAGCCAGAACCTTTGCTGGTGGAAACCCCAAATGGATAGTAAATGGTTAAATGTTCATTCGAGTGGAAACCAAACTAACAAACTGGGTGGTGGTTTCAAACGTTTTTTATTTTCATCCCAATTTGGGGAATAGATCCAATTTGACTAAATAATTTTCACAATTTTCAGAGGGGTTGAAACCACCAACTAGCAAAGAGAAAAAGGATGATTAAAGATGTAAGAAAGTAACTCCTTTGGCCATGGTTCATTGCGAGCTCGGGTTCTCACAAACACTTTTTCCAGCGATCTCATAACCTGAGTAAGGATTTCCACTATCAGGTATTAATTGTCCGATTTAAAACATGGGGGATTAAAAAAAATATACTTAATTCCAAAGCCAGATACACATTCCCACTGCCAATTGCTTCCAGCACTCATCCCTTCATCGCAGATGTAGAGATAGCAACCATGGCCATGCATCATACAGCAGGTCAAAGTCAAATGAACTCCTTAGTCAGAGACCGAGCACCACTAACAAAACAATCCTTGATCACTTGGAACTTCAATCTTCATTCATTATGTTTTTCAAGATTCAACGGTTAAAAAATCTTAATCCGAAAGAAAGGATCTCTTGATGGCTTCGAATGTAGCTCTCTTGGGACATCTCTTGAAGGGCCACTGAGGGAGTTGTAACTTTGACTTGTCGTATGAGTCTATGATTGCACACAATAGATCTTTTTGGGTTTGTGACCTGGATCTTGCAAGCCAATAGGCTTGTCTGTTCTGCCATTGCAAATGGTAGTGTCCAAGTAGTTCATCGCATAGTTTTGCGTGCTCAGCAAAGTCCTTAATGGCTGGAGGTTGGTCGACACAGTGTGGCAAAGGGAAAAAAATCCAAATAACCTAATGAGCAAAAAAACATTGAAGCTTATTTTAAAGCAAAGTAAGGCTCTTTGGAAACTGCGATTTTGTTCTTAAGTTTGCTGCATTCAACGCACATGGCGTGATCAGTTGATCTTCTAAACCGCAGGCAAGATCTCCATTCTTTAGCTACAGTAAAGAAAGTAGCTCTCGATGCTGGTGATGTTTCTTGTCCCGTAGCAGAACGACAAAAAGCCAAGTACATCATAAACAGAGACGATGTATTACCGGGCGGTAACCAACGAAGGGGAAGAGCACTGATATCATTTTCCATCATGATTTCCCGCGTCGGGCCCAGCAGCTGTCGATCAACCAACTTCCGCAATAAAGCTTCCCGAAGTTCATGGTCGGACTTGGATAGCTCCGATGTTTCGCTCGATTCAAACCTGAAGTAGATAGATGGCTCAGATGAATTTGTCTAACAATTCTATCTTTGATTGATATCAGGTAGGTGCAGGCAAGTAACCCAGTAGCCATAGACTCACCAGATGTCCAGTATAGATGAGTGAAAAAACTCATCACTGATGCTGTTTGAATAGCTGGATGTGCCGCTCCTTAGCAAGGTCATCTCAGCAGGGATACATTACAGGGCTAGAGCAACCCCAAAACCAAAGAGACATGAAATAAGACACCAATAAATTTTAAAAACAATTCTAAGACATGATAGATAAAAAACCTCAAAGATTTCAGCAGGGTTTCCTTGGTTCAAACCTCTTTGATCAACCCCACGGTACTTGCGTTTCGTTCTCATCATTCTTTGTTTGCCAATTCCCATGTACTTGAACCATGACTCACGGCAAAGATGATAGCCTGATACAGGGATACAGGATATGTTCCTTTCCCAAATTTTATTGATAAATGATTGAAGACAAAACAAACATATCTTAAACTTGATTCCAGAACATATTTTTTGCTCCTGTCCTTCTATAAACCATTTCTTTTTACGAGCACCACCCGACTGTATCGACCATAGCACTGAATCCTGGGATGATTTCGGTAAATTCCAGAAAGTTTTGCATACTTTCTGAAGAATCTTCAGGGGCATCACACACTTGCAAGCACAGGGAGGGTTTGCAAGTAGCCGCTCAATCCTCCGCGAACTGCCACCATTTGCTGAGTATATTGATTTGTCGCATCCATTTCCATGATAAGACTCCAAGTTGACAAGTCTTAAGCCAACTTCGGAACTCCCCTCCAGACTATCAGACTCATCGCTGTCTGAACTGCCGGAATCCCTTAGAAGGCACTTAGATTTTTTTGTTCAGACATGGATGATTCAGTATTTTTGTTTGGGGCACCAAAAAACAACCACACTCACCACCATCGAATGCAATCGAGATACCCTGATATAGAACTTGCACTTGAATTGCTTTCTGAGCTCTCATATCGCCATACGTTGGGTTGAAGAACCTGCAGGCCACAACCACCGCCATCATCATCATCATCTTCGTTCCAGCGGCCAAGCACAGGCATGCTGCAGGAAGACTTGGAGTTTGAAAGTACTAACTACTAAGTGGTATGGTAAGTTACCTCAAAAACACGTGACTATTGAATGGGAACTAACTTCTTTTTGCGGGGATTGAAACTTGTTTTTTGGTGGACCTCTCCCAATTGGAAATTGATGATTGTTTGATCTAGATTGAGATTGTGTACTTTTTATGAGCTTCAGAAACTTCAGCAAAAAATGCAGAAACAGTGAACATTTTTTTCAAATGTGTCAACTTGTTTCACATGCTTGCTATTTGCGATGTGCAGAAATCTTTATGTGAAGAACACTCTGTCAAATTTGATTGCTGGATTTCCATTTGTTTAGCACCATGAAACCTCAGAACATGTTTTCCTTTTCTGCCATCCTTCATATCGATCAGCTGCCGAAGGCACATCAAAGTGTTCACTTCTGCATATAGCGTTGCACCTTGGCCGGATTGAGTGCTTTCAGCCCAACAATCAGCGCCACATACAAAGATCGCATCGCCATGCCATTTCCCGCAAGCTTGTATAACTCCTTGGTGGAAAAACAGTCCAAGATTCTTTGAAAGTGATTGAGAACATGGAGTTCCATGCATATTAATCATATTATTTATTGTTGTGCCAAGATTCTTTGTCCGTGTGCCAATCCAGATTTAACTCATGAATGGGCAACCCCATGAGAAGGAGTGCCTCCACGCCTGCATGCAGCAAAGGGTGAACATTGTGCTATGCATCTTTGCAATCCAATGAGGCCTGTGAGAAACCTCTCCTCCTTGAAGAGGAGAATCGAAGAGTTTGGCCTGGGCTTGATTGTGGCAATCTGATGACCCCCAAGTGGTAGATGATCTTTTCCTTGAAAACATTGAACACATGTTCTGAGGGAAGTACGTAATGCACATCATTGATGATTGAGCATCATCATGTACGAGACTCATCCTGCCAATCGATTGGGACACATTGGCGGCCTTGATGTTGCGCCCGTGCAGCTTCGTGATCTTGTTCAATGCCTCATTCACAGATGGTATCGGTTTGTATGGGTATGATGGTTGCATGACATCATTTTTGGTAAGACCCAAAACATTCCCAAGCATGTGGTTTTTTATGTTTAGGATTTGGTTTGCAGACTTGGAGCCAAGACACATCAATCTCACGTTGGCTATGAATCTGACTAGCCGCCCTGGGGTACAGCTTCTTGAAGCAACCCTCGTCCCCGGTCACCTGTTCATTTGACAGTGAGCTGACAGTGAGCTTTAAGGACTGTAAGTATGAAGTGAGAATGTTGCACAAACATGTTGGTTGCCTTGTGCTTCCTTGCCCAGATTCGGTGTTGCTTCTTCCATTTTGGAGCTTTGGATCGCCTTACATAAGCAAAGAAAAAGTATCCAACTTTCAAGAACTTTCAAGTATAGTGTTTTGACGAGTGACTTTGGTTTCAAGCACCCCTTTCGGGTCTTGTATGTCGTTCGGCTCATTCTCTTGGAAATAGTGTGGGCGATCTCCACGTGGGCTCGCGACATCAACAAATCAGTCCTAGATTCAACAGCGTTCTATATCTGGAGACCAAAAACTAGGAGAAGAAAAAGCATTATGGATCCAAGTTTTGTTTGATTCCAAGTTTCCAATCCCATTGGTTCTGCTGCTTCATGGTTGCTACCAATCCCTCAGCAAATGCTCCAAGATCTCTTTTGGCCGTCGTTGTCAGGAGCTCACTTCTCAGCAGCAGGATGTACAAGCGGTTCCGGGATAGTGGAGCTCCAACTTCATTCCTGAGAGAAGCAGTGAAGAAGATTGAGGATTTTTGTATTTTAATGCATATATGCATGACTGTCATCATGATGATATATCTCATTTTGCAGACCAGTGCACGGGTTGAGCTGAAGAACATGGACTTCATACCTGATTTCAGGGATAACTCATTCAGTCAGACATACTCAGACCACAACTCAATTTAGCTAAAGGAAACCTAAATTGAACCAAAGTGCCCAGGGAGGCTCTCTTTGAAATGAGCCAGCACCTTGTCCAACACCTGTTTGAATCCCAGCACATTCTCCAATAGCGCCATCTCAGTTGCAAGACAAATATTGGGCAGAGTAAGTTTACCATTTCCATTAAACATAGACATTTCATGTCATGTCCTTTCAGTGCATTTCAAATCATTTCAGTCCGAGAAACGGGTGGGGCCACCACCCTGATGTGACGCACCACTTGAAAAAAGGGCTGCGCCTTGGGATCGCGCAAAAGTGCGCTGTGAGCGTTGAGCCGCGAGTAAGGCTGGCAAGGAAAGCCAGCACAGTAGCAAACTGCCTGACGGGGTGTCTTGAGAAGGTGTTTGAATATAGAATGAAATTCAGAAAATTGTCCTGCCTGTCGACTGAACTGGCCGGGTTTGACATCGAAGATATTCTGGTGCGACCTTATATCATGCAATGGCTTGATTTTGCAAAGGGAATCAAAGGGACAAATGAAAGCCATTCGTTATCTAAAATTATTAGCCGAGATACTTCTCCGGGGCTGGATGGTTTTCACGTAGAAACTTCCGAGCAGATCTATCAATCTCAGAATTGCTCCTTAGATGTGTGGTGTGTGCACTAAACTTCATCACCTGAAAAAAAACGCATGTACTAAACTTCATCACTTGAAAACAAGGATCAGGTACTTGATGGTGCGAGCTTTTTCACCAAGCAATTCCCGTAGGGCCATCAAGGGGGTATCCACCCCAGAGCCTGAGCAAAACACATACATCGCTGTATACAGTTTTTTGGGGGAATTCAAAAAATCATGCGCTGCCAAGTTGCAGTCAGACATATACCCAAATGCTGGCAACTTCCAATCGTTCAGCCACTCTTGAAAACCTTAGATCAGAAACCCAGGAACTGAAGCCCTTCAATTATCCAGTCTTAAATTTAGACAAGAAGCCCGAAGCATCGATGAAATCTTTCACGCAGTTCAAATACCCAAATTGATCCATCGTGATGTCCTATGCAAGGTTTGGGGCTAGATTTAACGCTAAACAATTTGAAAATATTTTATTTAGAAAACGAACCCATTGCCCACTCCTCAAAGTGCTTCGACTCATCATCAGAAGATACCTCCCTCCAAACTGCCATTGCTTGAAGGTGGAGCAACCAATCACTCACGATTTGAGCCCCAAAGAAGCTAGTGGAACAGACCCACTTAGATATTGGAAAAGACCCACTTGCAATCATAATCGCATATTTATAGGTATGTTATAACCCACTTACTAACCATTGATCCTAACTTCCCGGGACATCCAAGTAACATAGCTGGCTGAAAAATGGACCCGTATTGAATGAGTCGATGTATTTCCTATTTAAAAGAATGAGGAATTTTCCATTTCCAGCGACATGTACAGTTTACCGGAATCACGGTAGATCCCAAGAAACAATCATTTTGGAACATCTATAATCTCCGATCTCCACATGACGTGACTTCTTAGGATGTTCTCCGTAAAAAATTCAGCGGGGGTAACTAACGCAGGCCATCATCCCCATTTCGTTGCCGCGAGCTCCCGAGGCATGAACTCTCGAGCCCTTGTTGGGTCCGAGGCCCATCGATTTCATGAACGTCAAAGGTATGGAAGTGGCAGCCAGCTGATATTTGCATATTGCAGTGTACAGTGTACGTCATAGGGTTGTGGTGTTGAAATTGGTAAATTTGCCTTACGGCACAGCTTATAAAATTGTGTGTGTGTGTGGTTTGGTTTAGTAGGATATGTGATTTGAAATATTTGAATGAAGGTTGGATGTTTTCTAGAATTTGGCCGTGTTTTCAACCCAATCATATCATGATTGCATTTTTCTCAAAAAGTTTCTTCGACCGATCAGGGTCTTCGACGGATCAGGGTCTATATTTGCCACCGTTGAACTGGATACACGGACCTGATTTTGTGTGTAGTTCAAGTACCTGCCAGAAATTATCCAAAGCAATAGGACATCCACCATGAAAACGAATGTATAGAAGTGTTATTTGAGTCATGATGTATCTTGTATTCAGGCTGTCCGGCAGTTTCTAAATATGTGCAAATTTATTTTTGATTCCTGCAAGGTGGGACCATGACTTTATATGATTTTCTTTAACTTTCATTGATTGTGAACTCGTATTCCCCACTTGTGCATCGTGTTTTGTTCGCATCGTTTAGTTCGCACCTTTGACATTCATCGGAAAGTCGCGTCGTCCTCCATGTTTTTTTGGTGTCGCTGTGACCGGAACTGTGGGAGTTCCGAAGTTCCTCCACCGCCACCTTTCTACACCACGGTTTTTGTACAAGGTGGGCCTCGTCCTACTATCAATATTTTGGGTATATATTATATATGTATACCTGGACATCCAAACGTACTAGAAAAAAGTACCTCCCCCTCTTTTCGTACTACTTTTGAGCAAATCGAACAAACATGACAAATTCGTATTGTTTTTTCACAGTTTTTAAAAAACGTTCACTTTTTGCAAATCGTTGACTTTTTGGGCTCGGCTTGCTGCTCTTGTATGCATTTCAGGGGTCAATTTCAATTCAATAAGCTACGGTACTGCGCAAAAACTGCGCATTTGTTCGTCCACATTTTTGTTTCTGCATGTTTTTTACGCACAAATTTCACAAACATGCACAAAAACGATTGCGCAACTCGAGCGCAATTTTGCGCAACTCGAGCGCAATTTTGCGCAACTCGAGCGCAATTTCAAAAAGTGGTACGATACAATTCCAAGGACACTGTCAGTCCGTACACAAATATGAAAAAGGTGTGCTACAGGTCTAGATGGTCCGGAATCTAGATTTTTGCAAGAACGATATTATCTACCTAGATGGTGTCGGTGAAATAACTCCTCCAAACGGCAACTTTTTAAAGCCTCGACTACTTTTTTAATATCCGTCTAGATTTTGATGAAACGTCAAGAAATCAAAACGTAGCACAATTTTCTAGTTGTTTTGGACGTCTAGGTAAGGTTATAACCTCTATATAAATGAAAGTATATATGGATATATATGGGTAATTGGGGTTTAATTTCACCCTACTTATAAGGGTTATTTCAATTTCAATTATAACCATCGGCTTTTTTTTGGGCCCACCTTGTATCTCCTCTGGAAACCCAGAGAGCCCGTTCTTACGTTACGCATCGAAGATGCCATGAATGCTGACTCCCTGGAGCTTTGGCAGCCTTGAAAAACAAGGGCTGCTGAGCTGTGGCTGCCATGTGGGGAAAAAAACAACAAGAAAGGCGGCCAAACGGAACGAAGAGATAACGTGGAGATACAGGAAATCCCATTAGGATTTATATATGTGTGTTTTTTTTTTACCTACGTTTGGTGGATTTTTTCATTTTTTTCTATGGTAAATGTAGTAAGATTTGTTCCATACATGGATGGTTTGGGTTTAATATGCTGGAAAGAATGCCAAACAAAGTGTATATAACTATATGCGGCATGCCGTTAAATGTTTAATGAGGAAAACATCAATGCTTCAGAAGGTGGCGGAAAAAAGGTCAGCCCTCAAAGTTATCATTGCCTTTTCAGTGCCATTTCAACGGAATGACCAAAATGGTTGTTTCTGGTTCCCCTAAAAGGTGGTATCTAGGTAGCATATAACCCCCCAAAAGGATCCAAAAGGCAATCTGTAAGTGGAATATAACTGGTATATACTGCCAATTGGGGGATTTGTTGAAAATTCCCAGGTTTTACTCCTGACCCTTTGATCCAATTTATGAACTGATGCTTCCACTGAATTCATTCATCCCAATTGGACATTGAATGTGGTGACTTGGGGGATCAATTTGATAAATCAATCTCTTCCCCGCACCAGGTCAACGAATTGAGGTCAACGAGATTGAATGTCATGTCATACCTATGGTACTTGAGTGGGAAGTACTGAGTGGGCAGGGCATGACTTCATGATTCGGAAATCGGTTTTTTGAAGCCTCACAAGTTGAGTGGGAAGTTCGGTTGCTGCGAGTGGATGGAGGTTGGTGGTTTGTAGCGAGAAAGTGATCCATGACTCCAGCAGCTTCCAGAATTTCCCTTGGATTTATCTTTTTTTAGGCGGCCGGGGCTGGCCGGGTTGCCTGCCGGAGAATGTCTGAAGCTGACGACGTGTGTCGACTTCGACGACACCAGCATCATGGAAGGGTAGTGTCTTTGTGTAACGGCCAAGCTTTGTAACATAGCTATCTTGGGATGCAGAAACCCTTAGAACAACCAGGAGTAACCCTGAGCTGCTCCTTCATCTGCCACTGCTACTGGGAGGGGTTTTGCATCAAAATAGATACCAAACTTGGTAACATGATGAGTTGGAAGAGGTGTATCAATGCAACGCTGAAAGTTGTCCGCAGTATGCGGCAACTCCGGGTACATGTAGAAATTGGTTGAATGTTCATAATTTTTTGGGATGTATGCTGTTGAGTTTTGAATCAAAAGCAATTTGCCTAGAAGTAATAGACTCCATGTGCCAACACATCGACAGTGCTGCTAGGAAGTAATACACACAGGATATCTAGAATCTAGGCACACCGTAGGTCATCCCTTGTACCCTTAGCCGGAGTCCCTATAAGGTGACTTATATGCAACCCCACTAAAAAATTGTTATAAACGTTTTTTTGTTTTTGTCCCGTACAGCTCAAGTTTTGCTAAGATATGAATGGAGCAAAATTGTATCTTCGAGTCAGTAGGCTAAGGACAACCCAGACCAGCCATATTGATTTTGTAGGAGGAGCACCGTTGGGAAGGAACCTAACGGTGTACCGCGAAGTGGCGATTTTTTGGATCGGAATTGTGGCCAAATTATTGGCTTCAAGACTGGGCATCATGGAACATATTGGAAAGATCACACCATGGAAACAACCAGCACCTTGAACAATTCCAACGCATTTTTGTTGGGAGATGTTACCAGCTAATGACGAAGACGTTTTAATATACCTTTATAGATCCTAGATAGATATACTGAAAACAAAACACCAGCCATCATGGCAAAAAAGGCAATCCTTGCGCCTTCAACTTGACCAATAAAAAGAAAGAATCCATGGATGGGAAGGTTGGAAAAGGATTTTGGGGGCGACTTTAGGGTTACCTGGACCATACCTGGAAGTTGCCCCCTTGCCAATGTTGCCATTTTGTTTGGGCAGTGTTCCCTCAACTGGAGTTTTGCTGCGACTCCAAGAAAAAATGGAACATTTTTTTGTTACGCTTTCCAAAGTATTTATGTTTCGTCTCCTTGGCAAATCTTTATAAATCTTTGGCATTTGTGGTGTTGTCCTCCCTCCCTTTTTTTTCAGTTGAGCGTATGGCTGCATCGTTTTGTATTTTAACGATCCTCATGATTGGGATGTTGTGAGCATTCCTAAGTGGTCATGGGTGTTACTGGGAGGGAGGGAGGGAGGGAGGGAGGACAACACAACTACTGGTAAGTTAACTATTTTTGGGAATGTTCACCCCTGAACTCGGGGTGATCCAATTCGACGAACATTTTTTCAAAGTGGGTGGTTCTACCAAGGAGACAAGGCATTCTGCTAGGACTGCAGTGACCAAGTCAAGCGAAGTTGTGCAAGACATGCCTTCAGAGTTTTTTGGACTTTGTAAGTTGTTCTTACTAGCCTTTGCAGGGGCAGAAGGAATTGCAAGTGTTTTTTTTTGAAATACATGCACATCATACAGGGATGATTTGATAATGTTCTTTAAAGGGATATGGGGATCAAAAACTACTCTTCATAGGGATGATGCTACTGTATAGCGATTATAACTCACGCAAAAAAGATGAAAAGATACTAGCCACTGAATCTTTCTGCATGGCGTTGTTTTTTTTGTCGGTCGGTACTGCCCCTGGATTTGCCGATGGGATTCTCATACTGAGATGCAATGCATCGTGCCATGTTCCCTTACGATGTCTCCAGTCTTGTAGCAGCGCGGGCCTGTAGCAGATTGTAGCAGCCATGACTCACAACTAGAGGGGGTTAGTGGTGGTGCTCAGCTTGTGACGCATGCTTGTTGAAAGTCGGAAATGGAAGAAAACATACGTGTCCCTTGGGCCCTTTGGTAGGTCATTTTGAATGATTAGCCATGCCACTTTTGTAAAAAGGTGTGCATGTGATTGTTTGATGCATTCCTTCTGAATTCTTGTGAATGAAATGATGTAGAAGGTGTACCCTCCCAATGCCGCCCCCCCAAGAAATTAAATGAGGCTAAGGCCCTAATAAGTCCTGATTTAGGGACAATGGTTCTTAATAATCCCTTAGACGTGAATCCCATTCTTGAAAGTCTTTTAGATTGACATGTTTCAATCAGATTTGAAATGCCAAGTGGGCCGCAGATATAATTTTGAAGGTCTTGAATTAACAGCTATTGCAGTCGTTTGCTCTAGAGCATAATGATAGTGTTGTGTCCCATTCCCACCCTCCCATGAAACTAACACAGTCTCTGAAAATAGGCCGACCCCCCAAAGAAAAAAAATATATAATATAATTTTCCACCCAACGATTCATTTTTTGGCGGGTGAAGCTGTTAGTTCAGTTGTCGGGTTGTATGTCAGTGTCATTGTCGAGCTGAACTTGGTATCCGAGTTCAGAAATGGCAAATCCAGGAGGCTGAAACTGACACCCGAAAAACACAAGGCGCTTACGAAGGCCAATCTTCCCGAATGTCTCCCATTGGTAAATTTCGTACATTTCGAAAGGTGGTGTCAACTCAAATATTTTTTTATGTTCACCCCGAAAATTGGGGAAAGATTCCAATTTTGACGAGCATATTTTTCAAATGGGTTGGTTCAACCACCAACTAGATTTGTTGCGCTTCTTTTTTACAAACCCTAAGATACCCTAAGGAGGAGGGCCATTGAACTT
The DNA here is from genome assembly GCA_000507305.1 of Breviolum minutum Mf 1.05b.01. Classification (NCBI taxonomy): domain Eukaryota; class Dinophyceae; order Suessiales; family Symbiodiniaceae; genus Breviolum; species Breviolum minutum. The sequence goes on from DF241164.1 coordinate 37,771, forward strand.
GTTTTTTGCAATTTGTGTATTTTGGTCCTCAAAAATGCTAGTTTTGAGATCTGAAGGAGTCTTAGGTAACAGATTTTTTTCAATGCAGCGTTTCAAATAAAAAATTACATGCTTTTCATGGAGCACCTTCCACTACACTGTGATGGAGTCATGTGCGGCTGCAAAAGTCTTAGAGTCACACCCCAACAAACGGTGTGCGAAATGAAGAAGTTGACGTCCGAGAGGCAGTAGAAGAGAAAAGTCATGGCAGCCTGCGCAGTCTTTGGGAGCAATAAGCAACAAATGCATTTATGCTCCAACCGTTCTTTCTTCCACCTAACACTGGCCATGAAAATTTTGCAAATTTCATGAAATTTCCGGCTTCATTACTCTTGGTCATGAAAATACTTGGTGATCGAGTCGGCATGACTGGAAATCATAGTGGGCCCGTCCCCTGAAATTGTTGATATTGTAAATCCCTACCTGGAAAGGCAAGTGCCCTACTTTTAAGGCAATAGTTGCTGGTTTTAGGGGTGAAGTTGCCAAACAAAATAGGACACAAATGGCGTTCCAGGTACTCTTTATATAAAAGCAACCTTTTTTCGGTTTCTCCGACCCATGGAAAAATTTCCATGGACAAAACCCCGCTTGGAGGCCGACTTGAGAACCTCCCCCGCAGGCGCATCAACTTAGATCAACTTCAAGTAGATCTGTGGCCCCACCGGGATCCTACACCACATGTGTCGGGGGAAGCCCGCTCGCGGGGAAGGTTGGGGTTGCGGTGGTTTTCCTATACATCCCATAGGATCTATGTATGGTATGTTTACCTACATTTGGGATAGATATATGGTAAATGTAGGTAAATATACCATACATGGATGGTATGGGTATGGGATTGCCAGGGATTGCCTTTCGAAATAAATGGATTCCCCCAGAAACATCCCATAGTTTTCCAGAAGAGGTTCAGGGATGAGCGGAAGGTTTTCCGAATCCTTCATTCGGGTTCAAAATTTGAGACTCATTAGCCTCTGAGCTACTTGAGTACAGACCTGGGAGGTGTGAAAATTTTGACACCAAAAAATAGGCATAAAGATAGACCTTTCTCTCTGTCAAGTTGGGTCCTAAAATCCTGATAGATCCCTTCATGCTTCCATGTCTGAATATCTATCAATGAAGTTGGCACAGAAGATTCCAACGCAAAATACAAACAAGAAGGGCGATGGCAGAATCAAGAACCAACAATGGATTCATGGTATTTTTTCATATTTCTCCACATTTCAATAGGGTTGTCCAGGGTTGGTAATCAGCATAAATGTGATTCTTTGCTCCGCAAACTGCGAAAAACATCGCAGTTAAAGATGTTGGTCGAGTACCTTTTTGTTTTTGCTTCTCCAATCTTTATTTCGCAACGTGCCTGGCTGTTTTGGATTTGGTCAAGGGATGTTCATGAGGCCCCAATAGGAGGTGCCTGTTTTTCAGAGCTTTCGGAGTGATTTTGATTGATGATTGGATCTGGAATCTATCAAGTAGCACACGTTGCAGGCTCCGGATCCAACCCACTGTGAACCACACTACTGTATTTTGAAATAAACATGGAAACCGGTCAAAACAAGTCTCCAACCGCAAAACAAAAACGGTATACCCGTCGTTTCCTTTCCGAGGCATGTTCGGATACAGACCAATGCCATCATGTTCGGAACCTTGACCCTCCCCCTGGCGGCAGGAAGGTCACCCCTATCAAGCTGGGAATAAGTGCCCTTGAAATGCCTTATAGGACCTTTGGGATTGGGTTTTGAATTTGAAACGTAAAGTTCTCAGATTGTGTGTGTGTATGTGTATTTATAATATTTTTGTATGTATACAGTATTTATTTTATGTTATATAGACTTATTATATTTGTATATTCACATATGTTCACACAATTTTAGGGATTTCTTCATTAAAGTGCGTGAGGTTCGTGTTTGCATGTTTTGCTGTGAAAGTCGAGTCAAGTACATCCCTGAAATGCGTGACTGTAACATACCCCTTGCGTAGCTTTGCTTGAAAACAAACGCTTTCTCGCCATTCATTTTCAAGAACCATCTTTTTCAGTATATTTATTTCAATTTAAAAGGACAACATGTGTTTGTGGGTTCGGTGGTGGTTTCAAACCTTTTTGCAATTGTTCACCCGGAAACCCGGAGAGATGATCAAATTTGACTATGTTGTTCAGCAGGGTTGCTTCAAACCAAGAGTTTTGTGTGTTTGGTTCAAGGTTCCAAAAGCCACAACTATACACCAACTTCTTTGAAACAAATCCATGGACCAAACCAACGGGAAGACAAAGCAAAGTAACTCCGGAAGGGCACAGTGTTTGACGAAACGCTGGTGCCAACGGGGAGGTTCCGTGATGAACGGAACGGAAGGGAGATCTAAAATCCATATAAATCCATATCAGCTACCGTACCCCCAAAAGGTTTCGATCAGCACATCTTAAGTGAAATGTGTCAATTTTTTTTGTTGCCGTCAGAACAAAAAGGTCCCAGTTTGCAGAGTTTTTTTTGATTTTTGGAGTAGGGAGATGTATAAACTTTACAGCCAGGTGAGGAAGGTATGCAATACGACCAAGTGTGATGGGACATCACATTGGCAACTCCAAACACGTTTTTTATCCATCATCATGTGCCATCAGTTTTTTTGGGGGTTTCCTCAAAGGCTGGCATGTTGTTGAGATTTTTTGTTTACCACATCCGCAGCGTAGTTGGGTGTGTGAATTGATCAGACACATTGACCGGTTGTTTTTTGATTCGACAGTACTTGCCGCCACTGGCTCATGCAGCTAGCAGTTTTTAAGGGTACAAAGAGATATAGCGAAGAAACGACAGACAATAAGAAGTAGCTGATAGTTGTATTTTTTTTACTATGACACCTTTAAGATTCTTAGAATGTCAAAACAAACCAGTGATTTTCAGTGCCAATTTGGTATTTTTTCACAAGCAGAAAATCCAAGGCCCAGAGTTAGATTCCTTCTTAATTAGTTGTTTTAATGTGTTGGATTTGTTGCACCTTTTGTGATGCTCAGGAAACTTCCCTGTGCAAACCGAGTTTCAGAACAGATGTCTTTTAAACGCCGACCAAAAACTCCACCTGACAAATACAAAACCCATGGTGTTTAAGATCTGCGAATCCTGTCGAAAACAAGTGTTATGGAAGTTTCAATTTTTGAATTCTTGACCGCAAACTGTATTATTTGAGGTATGCTGTTTTTATAATTGATATAGTTGTTCTGATATGTAATACATATACTTAGTCTATAATCTTGCATAAAACTTGAAATGTTTCAAGTACATCAAGTTGCTCTCTTGGCCTTTTGGGGCTTTTTTTGGGTGTTTTGTTCTTGGTCAAATTACCCGTTGTTTTGTCCCGCGGTCCAACGCCATGCGTTTTGGGTCTTGTTCAGCTGAATGGGTCAGAGCCACGGCGGCAAATGATCCGAAGTGGTCACCCGAAAAAGTGGTGCCTATAGCGATCAGGGAATCCCCTACAAATGTCCAAGAAATCTCCAACAGGACCCACTGAACGGACCCCTAAACCTGAGAATCTAATAGCTCTAGCAACTTCCTTAGGGGTCCGTTGGTAAGTTTCCATTCAATTTTTGATGGAAAATGTTGATTTCTGATTGGTTTACATGAAGGGTTGGATGAAAATAAGGGTGTTAATATAGTAAATCATAGGCTGAAGTAGGTATGAAATCAACAGATTTCAAAAGAATGTTCAAAAGGTTCACCTCAGAATGTTGAGGAAATGATCCAATTTGACTTGTGCATGTATGTTTCAGATGGGTTCAAATAGTTGAAACCAACCAGTATCATCAACTAGTAGGGAGTATAACCCTTCATGAAACTAACAGCAAAAGCACCTGAAAATCAATGGTTGGAAGTCTTACGTCATCTTTTGGGACCCGACCTATTTTCAGAGTTTATGTTAGCTTCAGGGAACATTCCACCCTGGAAAACTAACATGTTCCCTAAAAAGGGACTATTTCAATACGAAATACATCTTCCAACCATCAATTTTCAGGGGACATGTTAGTTTTCGGGAGTGTAGTTACTCATTAATTTCCAAATTATCTGTCTTCTTCTGCCCAAGGCTCCTGCAACTGCGACTTAGGATACAGAAAGCCTCACATTTACTACTATTACTACTGTTGATGGTCCCGAAATCCCAAACAACCACCTGGGATGCATGAAACCTGTCGTAGATAATGGGATTTCAACTACCATTCCCTCAACTGGTTAGTGAAAGCCGGATTTCTGAACCATCCAACAGTATCATTCCTTCAAAACACATCTCACATCGAAAGGTTTCATTTTGATTCATGATACTGCTCCAAAGGACTCATGTGGTTCCTGTTCCTGTTCCCGCTGTTTATGGAGAGCAGCTGGATGCTGTGTTTTTTTTGGGGGGTAGGGGGCGTCCAACCATGTCAAACCTTTGTTGGGTTAGGGGTGGTGGTAATGAAAATCCCTCCATCGGAAACGCTTTGGAGCTACCCCGAGGCGGTTCCCAAGCATTTTTTTTGACATGTACGACATGTACTGTAACATTTGGAGTTATAGATGTTAATTCATGAGTATGTTCAACTCTAAATCAGAGCCATTCCAGCAAACTGTACCAGTACATACAGCTGAGTGGTAGTTTCAATCGAGTTTTTTGATGATGTGATGAGAATAATCAATCATATTTATAGTAACTAAACTGATTACAGTAGAGCTCTTGAACTCCAAACATCTAGACAAATTATTCAATTATACAACAAAACCACTCATGCAAAAAGAAAGCGCCTTTATTTATCTTATTTTTTTTCTGCGGGGGGGTGGTGGCGAAGTAGTTGCCTTAAAAAATCATTCGTCCCAATGACTATACATCACTAACGGGTACGATTTTGGTGCGAACCAGCCGCGAACTTGCCAACCAGCGTAAGGACGGCAGGATCTCTTCCATTGAAACGCTTCGTTAACCATCCACGGGAAGTGGTCAACGATGCATTGGAAGGTGCAACCTCCACCCCTTTTGAGTGGACGTTGAGTGGACTCCGATAGATGAAGGTGATGAGATTAGAGGCATCCTAATAAAAAAACATGGCGTGGTCTAAGGTATATATATATATATTTAGGGGATAAGGAGAAGAGGTATGTTGATCGATATTTGTTTTCTTTTGTTGATGTGTTGTTGTTTTTTTTTCTCACCGAAAAACACTTGAATAGACCTTTGATATATGCATAGCCTACATATCATTTGTTTACTTCTAAAAGTCATCATCTAAGTTCTACAGTAAGTCCAAGTCCTTGCCTTGGCTTCGGTAGTTTAAAAGGAGGAGACACCTCCCCACCCGCCGTACGAAAACGCCCACCCGTGAAGGATTGAGAGAATTGAATTCCCAAGTGCAAATTTAGCCATACATGTTACTGTTAGGGTGCAGTACCTTATCTATATTTATCACATCATGGAGTTGTAGATATCCAGTACCTTTATCATCATATCATGAATCGTTCGATTTTTTGTTGTATTTCCATATTTAGATTGAAGATGTTGGCAAGCATGCATGTTCTCAACATTCATAACATATCAAAGACATCCGTAGCCTATGGGCTACTTTTACCCTTTTGTTTTGGTGAGCATATTCTGACCAGCCAAGTCCAGCCATGACCGGCAGCATGGCAGGCTACTTGTGGACGCATCCAAACGTTCAACTACTGGATGGCTATCCCGAGGCGTAAATCATCTCGGGTGATGACAGGAATCCAAGGGCACTGCCACCCCCAACCCGCTCGTTAGAAACTTCTCCAGGTCAAAGTGTTGGTGTCGTCCACGTGGCAGCGCGACAGTGGTCAAGTGGCCATCCTGTCGGGTGGTGGTAGTGGTCATGAACCAGCGGATGCGGGGATGTAGGGATGCCCGGGATGCCCTGGACACATTGGGTGAGAGTAGATGGCTAGATGGCTAGCAGCTAGCGGTATGGGCCATGCTACTCCCGAAAAGGTGGTGGTGGTTTAGTAAGAGGGTGGGTTGAGAGTTTGCAAGACTATAATGGGGCTTTCCAGGTGGTGTTTTTTGGCACTTGGATGTGATTTCCTGGGATGTGGGATATGATATGGATATGTATGGATATGTGGGGTTTGGATGATTGGGAGGATGGAACCCGCAATATGAAGAGAACATCCTGATGTTTGGGGGCAATGATGAGGGTAATAGTCTTGGAGGGACCGGTTTTTTCCGCTTTCATGATGATGGGAGGAAGACGTAGCTGGACAGAAAAGTCTCAGCATGTTGATGTTATATGGAAAAGTTGGAGGGAATTTTGCACTGTTCTGATTCAAGTACTGGAGGGTAAAGGGCCGACACGATTCTTTGGAAAATTGGAGTGTCCTTGTAACAAAATGGACAAGGTGCTTGAACCAAGAATCAGTAGTTGGTGATCAAATATACTGTTGGGAGGCAGTTTTAATCTGTTTTGGTAGGGTTCAAAGACATGAGATGATGTGGTGGTAACGTGTGGTAACAATGCTACTTACCATCACCACTTAGGATCATGACGATGAATTAAGGGACCAGATTCCCAATTCGTGGCTGCAGATTTGTTTCCTCATCTCGGGAAGGAAGTCGGCAAAGATGATACACTGGAGATCTAAGTATTGCTTTGACACGGGGTTAGCACCATTCAGAAACTGAGCATTGAAAAAAAAACTAGTGTGTTTGGGATATATGAGACTACCCAGTTAAATGTGGGGATTATAAAAGAACAACCTCGTAAGAATCCCTATGTTAATCAACCAGCATAATGGAAAGTAGCAGGTTTTTACCCCGTGGGCTCAACTGTACAATCCTTTTTTGTTTGACATGTGAGAGGCTAGACGAGACATTAGAGTCACCGCTTTGCTGAATGGCTTCACCTCCTTTTTTATTCGCATTGAAAAAATGCCCTATGATTGGCAGAAACAAACTGACCTGTTTTTTCCTGCATGGGTCCTAAACAGGTGAGATGGTGATACGTTTAGGTAAAATTGTTGTTTCTCAAAAGGCAAGATGATTTCTACACACCTGTTTCTTCCCAATTGCCACACCTCACACGACCTGGGACCCCAAATGGTGGTTTAGTTCAGCGAAACCTAGGTTGGTGAAAAGATATTCCATTTGGCCAGATGTCATTTTCCAGAAAGTTGCCACAGATCATATTTTGAAAGCACTTAGGATCGGCGATGGCATGCTAACGGCAGTGGTGTGTGGGGTGCACTCAGCTTGGGTGTTTTTTTAACGGGTGTTTGTGTTGTTGCCTTTATGAGGCAAACAAAAATCCAAGTTCATATGGTTGATGGAGAAAATGTGTGCAGCTAAGAAAATGCTGCCCTGTGATTTTGGGGGAACGATTTGGAGCCAGGGATGATATTCCTATTATGCAAATGAGGACCTAAAAAATCAAGAATCCTCAAAATCACAGGGTAGACATCCGAGGGAATGCCATCAATTGCAGTCATCAATCCGGAAGAATCTGTACAAGGTGGGCCCCTTCGCCAGGTATAAGTAGTAGGGCTATTAACTCCTAGGGCCGTAGGGTTGTGTTGCCCATTTATTTTCGGCCATTTATAGGGGTGACATGTCACCCCCATTTATAACATTTTATAACTGGATCCGGGGCCCACCTTGTACCAACACCTGTTCCCCAAACTCTTCAAAAGAAATACCCCCCAAAAGGCGAAGATGGTTAGAGGTTTCCTTCACCAAGGGCACATGTTCCAGTGGTTGTGGAAGGAAGCATGCCGTGTGACTTATAAAATGATATATAGCATGTGCCCAGCTGGAACCCACCCATATCCAGCTTTCAATCACAGGTTTTCTTTGAAAGATGGGTGGAGGGGTAGGCAACCGCAAAAAGGCACCAAAAATCCAACTTTTGGGGAGGCTGGCTGCCATATTTGAACAACACAAGTTGGCTTATGTTATCGGATAGAAGTGTTGAACGGAAATTGATCATGACCAGCTGAGAATTCCAACTCCCTTAGTGAACCCAGGGTTTTTAGTACGAAGCACCTGGGATTTAGGCTGTCATTTTGAATTTTGACCAACAGAATTGAAATTATCACTTGTCCAAAAAAAATAAGGATTCGTATAAGTGCATCTCAGGAAACCAATTCGAAAACATCCCCCTCCCCCCGAAAAGGGAAGTTCGTTCATCATGGGTTTTCAGATTATATGATATGATGTTTGAAACAAATCAAATCAACATCAAGCAAATCCAACCCCACTCCCACGTCCGACAAAACATATCCACAATTTGATCTTGAAGTGCATTTGAGGGAATCAATCCCAACAAAAATCCTCCCCCCAAAAACCCTTGATCCCAAAAAACGAATATTCACATCAATTCCCCTCCCCTCAATCTCTCCATTAAAAAAAACAGGACCTGACCTTCACATCTTTCTCCCTCCCCCCCCGAAGCTTTCGTGCGCCCTTCAGGTGGCGAAATTTTCGCTTCACCTTCGGCCTTTGCTGTAAGTCGCGCCTTAGAGGTCCGGTTTGGCTGGGAATACCATGTCATGGCTGGGATATCCTTAAAAGGTATAGCCGGTATAGCAGCTAACATCCCTTGGACCCCCCAAGAAACACATATGAAAACATGAAGGTTTTGCACCCCCAATATATGGGTTAGAACCCATAAAGATGAAGGAAACATAGGTTCCCATGGATGGCTGGCTGGAAAATTGAAAATCCTTCTGAAAAACAAATGGTATAATGTATAATAAACGAAATCTTGATTCACTGGTCCATTTCCAATGGATTCTATGCATTTTACCGGAGTGTGACTCCTGACGAATCTTCCAACTTTTTTTATGCGGGAGCCCAGCTTCCCAGAAGCAGGCGATCACCGGCAACGCTGGGGCTTTGGTGGTGATACGTTGCAATGCTGGTCCCTTGACTCGTTTGGTGCTACGCATTTTAACTCGACAACAAACTTATATGCTCCCTGTATGGAATATTTACCTACATTTGGCCTAAATCTATGGTAAAGATCGGGAAATATTCCATACATGGATCATCTGGGAAAAAACACTTAGGCTTTTGACCCATGTTTCTTATGCTGAAAAAATACTATAGTTTATGGCAAACAAGATTCGGTTCGCAAGAATTTGCATTGAGAAAAACCGGATGATTTCAGTTGGACTAAATTTCAACTTCACAGTTTGAAGCTTCATGACGATGATGATGATGATGATGATGTGGCAACTCACATATGTTGTTTTTATCTTCACCCCTAAAAAATGGGGGGAAGATGAACCCATTTTGACTACTGTCATATTTTTCAGATGGGTTGGTTCAACCACCAACCAGTCAACTTTTGATAGTCCGAGCTGTCGGGAGGGTTGATGCCACCGTTTTTCACGGTCAAAAGTTGTTATGGGAGCAAGGCCAATGTACAAGAATGGACCCACTTGGAAGTCATGTCCAAATTGATTGAAGATTTCATTTTTTCATAGATTATTTTGTCCATACCTTCGCATACAGTACAGTGGCACTGTTCGTACGGGAAAAACACGCACTAGCTGTTCGTATTCAGCCTATAAGCAAAAGGGAACTGTCTTATGAATCCGAAATGTCTTTGGCCCTTTCAGGTTTACTCTCCGTAAATCCTTAGCTGACCCCTTCATAAGACTGTGTGAAATTTGAGACCCTTTTCGAGACCACCAGAAACAGACCATCCAGGGGAAGCTGAAATTTGACAGCTTTTTGAGGTACACGATTAAATTTCAAATCGGCCGTGAAAGAAGTGCAGTCCCTTGTCCGAACCAAAACGGTCGTTCGGTTGAAAGGTTGGTAGCGTTGATGGCTGAAATCTGGCTAATCAGTTGAGGTTGGGAGTGAGCTTTTTCTCATTCTTTACATTGTTTTAGCACCCATCCCAGCTGGTTGTTTGGGATTTCGGATCCATCAACAGTAGGAAAAGGTGATTTTTTCCCTACAATCCGATTCTGGGGATGGGTTTTTTCCCATTCTTTATAGGGTTTTCTTACATATCCCAAGGAATCCCAGTTGGTGGGGGGCGTATATCTACCCATGAATCGTAGCCCTTTGAAGGCTTTGATCAGGCTTGATCAGGCTTGAGGGAAGGTGGAGGAGCTGATTTTTGAAGGCCCCAACAAAAACGGTACAAATTTTAACCCAACCAAAAATCAGCAAAACACCCACGTTTTTTTCATATTTCTTGTTGACTCAATGCGGCAAAACGACATGACGTAACTGGAAGAATATCCGACATGAAAGATTTGTATGGATGTATGGATGTACTGAGATTTCTAGCTGGAAACTGGAAGGGATGATTAAGACTTCCGATAGATGGGAGTAACTTTGAAACAATATTATATAAGTGATTAGAAAATCCTAGAAATGATTTTTCCGGCAGTTTCCAAAACTGTGTTTTCAACTGGAAATCTGAAAGAAACATCAACCATCAACTTCTTTCCATGGTTTCAGGCTTCAATCATCAAACATTTGGATGACTACTATAGGTTGACATGTACCCTCCAGGGAACTAACATATCCCCCAAAAATGGCATTTTGAAGATGATTTTCCTATTCCCAAGGTGAGATATGTTAGTTCCCTGGAGGGTACTCATCACGCATTTTTTTCCGTTGCTTTAAAAAGACAAAAAAGGAAACCGTTGAAAACCCAAGGAGTCGTTCGCACTTGAAGGTGAAGGTAGTTCTTGTCTCTGATGATGTGGCCACCAGCAAAAGGTCATCAAATCTCAGGGGTTGGAGGAAAAGTCGGAAATGGTGGAGAAATTGAAGCGAAGTTTTTAATGGAGCTACTTGGGGCGCTTTGTTAAGGTTCGTTTAGTTTTTTTTTTTGGGGGGGGGGGGTGGAGGTCGGTTAGGTAGGGGGTTTGAGGGGGTTTGGGGTCGGGGGTGGAAATTTCGCCCCTGTAGTCACTTTCAGGGTCAACGAATTTTTTATCACTGGAGTTTCACTCTTTTGCGATCATCAAAATGTGGTGTAAGATGATTTGCATTGATTTGCTGTGACTGGGGGGTATCAATGAGTCTTGTATCTATATGTGCCGTGACCTGGTTTGTGGATAAAATTTGTTCAAATGTTTGGCCAATTTAACACCAAACCACGATATGTTCAATAGTTCCTTCGAGTTGATGATTGGAGTCTAAGGGCTTTTCGAGAGGTTTTTTGTTTGAAAGATCATCATGTTCTTAAATCCCTGCTCTTAACAACATGTTCCACAATATCCTGATGGGACCTGAAATGGCATGTACATGCATGTGCATCGCAATATTGTATAGACTCAAAAAAACGGTCAGGATTGAGTTTTCGAGACTATTGTGGGTTTCATGGATCGTCAGGGAAAGTCAGGATTCAGGCCGATGGGCCCCTACCTTTTATAAGGGGTGAAATAACCCCAGTTATACATGTATGGTTGGCCATTTATAGAGGTGACGTATAAACCTCCATTTGTAACGATCGGCTCGGTGGGCCCCACGCAGCCTTTTAGGTCGGGCGACTTTGCTGATTTTGGTCAAGCAAGAGGCATTGCAGGTCACGAGTCGTTTGGTGGGTTGTTTTTTTTTCTCACCGGATGGGGTTGGCCTACAATAATATCACTATATAGTTGGCCAAGAAAAGTGTACCTTTTTGGGTTTGGGTCACCCCTTCTGAAATTTTGTTCAAAAACATTGCGATCATTTTCCTGCAAATTCACGGCTGCAAGCTGAAAACACATGACAAATGAAAGGGAACAAAAACATGTTTCAAAAGCCTCACATGTTCAAGGTTTCTCCCAGAGAGTAAGGGTTTTTGTTTGGGGGGTTGGGAAACTCACTGATTTCGCTTTAAGGATGTATCTCGGACCATGGCGGACCAACAGATAGGGGTCCACACGGTGGTGGTAACAAACTGATTTTTAATTTTACTATATTTTACTTTATTTTTTGGGAAAAGGATCTGTAGAGTTCAACTTTTGGGTGTTCGTTTCTTGTCCTCGTGTCCCTTGCCTCTGAATGACCATTTTATTCAGAGGCATCCGAAAACTTTCTGCTTTTTTTTCTTCATTCTTTTGGGGCTGTAATTAGATGAATGGGTTCCATCCAAAAGTGTGCGTTGGAGGGCGAAAGTCAATAAGGGATATTACCAGGGAGATTTTGATTCTATTTTGACCAACTTTCTTGCAGTTGATAAACCAAGTTCAGCTAGAACTAGTTGAATTGGAGAGATGAATCTCGAAATTGTAGCAGGTGGGTTTGCATCTCAAATTATGTGTTTTCTTTCGTTTTCCAAGGAATTTGTCTCCTTCCATGGGTTTTGACATGATTTGGCCTGACTCGACCGAAAAAGATATTTACGCTTTGCTTCTGGCTCAGAACGGGGCCATAGCAGCAAGCTCAACGATAGGAGCTGGCTGGCTGCCGCGTTTTTTTCAGTTTTTTTTGAAATTGACAGCAAATAAAAAACAGACTGACACAGACCATTTTTAGCAGTTGCTTGTTGTGTACCATGTTTTTGGATGCAAATAGCCTCCGGTAAACCACGATAGCCATAGAAAATCCACCATGTTCAGGTGGTATTTACCAAGACTTTTGTGGCATTTTCCATGTATCCACAAAACATGTAGGTAACATGGGGCAGCGTGAGGTTTTGTGTTGGTGCCACCTCTTTTAAGCACAAAAAGTCGTGAAACTCTAGGACCTGTGCTTACCAAAGAACGAAATCTTATATAAGATTTCTTACATGATTGTTGTATTCTGAGGAGTCCAAAAAAAACTTGAAACTTACTGTACTCCCTTCTTTACCATTTGGAAGCCCTGGTTGGGCTGCTTTCATGGTACTGGAGGGTTCCAGCATGGTGCCTATTGCAACTTGCTCGCTAAAACGCTTCAAAAAGAGAGATGGGAGGGTCCGGTAGGTGAAAATGTATTTGTTTAAAGGGATGTTTCAAATATTTCTTATGTTCACCCCTATTTGGGGAAGATTCCCATTTTGACCAATTTTTCTCAATTGGGTTGAAACCACCAACTAGGATGAATGTACAACTGCACAAGTATAATAGGACAAAAACATGATAAAGCATATGATATAAACTGTTGATGGATTTCTTTACAAAAAAAACTGCGTTGGCGCTTCAGATTTCCAAAAATAAAAGGCGCTTGTCGGGCTTAGTTACTCACAGGAATGCGTTTTGTTTCTGACTCCTCAACCATTTGTTGAAAGCGAAAATGATTGGTAGGAAACCTGAAGGTGTGTGGAAGATGGTGAAATGAACTTTATATCGGTGTGACTCTTTTTGAACTTCCATGTTTTGCTTTTGGGGGGGGAGCTGACTTATTAATGCACGGCCATATGACTACAGTAACTCAGTAACACTCTAAGTCACAAGAGACTTTCGAATTTCCAGTGGATGACATAACGGAGACAGATCTGTCTTGATTTTGTATGTAAAGAATATATCTACTATGTTACGACGACCCTTGGCTATAGTGTATGTCGAGAAAGTCAGGAAGGTAACAAGGGGCTCTGTCAACACATCCCATATATATATGTTGCCCGGGGTCCCAAGCTGAATTCCGACGCCAACATGAAGGTTTCGCAAATTAGCTATTATGAATATCATTGCATTGTTTCTTAATTTGGTTGCATATATCCCGGCCGACCGGAGAAAGTTGTTTTTTTTTACGCTGGCTGGAAGTATGGACTATGGCAGGAAAAGGCGTTTTTTCTTCGCATAACCAAACAATCCCTATAGTTAACCAACCAGTATAATGGACAGTATGAGTTTTTTTTGTGGCTTATGTTTGAAGGTGTTAACCCGCTACCTTTCCAAAACAAACGAATCTGGGTCGCCTTAAGCTCTTTAAGTCCGGCCTTTGCCTCGACTTGAGGCAAAGCATGAGAAAGATGGACCTCCAGGGTCACGACATCAATCCAGCAGCTCCTGGGTACAGCGTTTTTTGAAAAATGAATCAACAACCTCCCTAAAAAAATGGCCAACCTTCAAACTTTTGGTGATTAACTTTTAGGTTGGCCATTGGCTAAAGTTTGGCTTTTAGGTTAAAAGTTTGAAAATTTATTTTTTCAATTATTTTTCAAAAGTTTGGTGATTACATATTTAGGAAAAATTAAGTTTCAATCTTTAAACCGTATTTCATGGTCCTTTCTGGCTGAGTAAGGCCATTTTTAACCAACAAAAATCCAGCCTCTTAGGAAAAGGTTGGTTATGGTTAGTGGGTAGTTATTGGTGACAAGAATGGATGATTTACGGCGTTTGTTTTTGAAGCTTTCTTGTGAAGCTTCGTAGATGAGATGTTTGTCTACTATTGCCACGTATTTTACCAACAGATTGGGATCTCATCGAAATTTGATCCAATCTACCCTCCCTGAAACGAAGAAAATCGCCCTAAAATAGGCCCTCGCAAAAGGACATTCTATCTTCCAACCATCAATTTTCAGGGGCTTTTGCTGTTAGTTTCAGGGATGGTAAATGCATGATTTGTTCAAAGGTTCCAAACCCTTGGTTTGGTACCGATAAATAGATATCTATTGGGGGAAAACCGCCAAAGCCTGGCGGGAACTAAGTGGGTTACCTTGGGCCCCTCAACTTGGGTTTTTTCAACCCACCAGTTAAGAGGAAAACATGTCCGTCATATTGGAACAACAAGTTTTTGGTTGAATTTCTGATACAAGTTTAGTAAGTAGAGATTGATCTACTTTTGACTTTATACAGCTTTGTCAACAACTCCGGCCAACAAAACACCAACATGGACTTTGCCCACGGATGCTACTTGAAAATATGTACAAAAGGTACAAAAGGAAAAGTGGGTTTCCAACCACCTATCATGAGCTTTGTCAAACTTCAAGCTGTGACCTACTGTTCATGATGTTCATTTACATTTATTGCACATCTATGATTAAGAAGTGAGCAATTTAACATCGTCAGCTGCAGGAGTGATGGACAAAAAGATAATGAGGCAGAGGGGACTTTTATGTACATGTTTTGGGCCAACGGCAACAACAACACTAGGTCGAGCTTCAATACCTTTGGATTTTATTTCTTCACGCACGAAAAAGGACATCAACATTTTGGTTGTTCTCACAAAGAATGTTGCTTTTACACCTCGAAATCAGTTTTTTTAATACGGGAAACATTTCAACGCATATTCCGAACGATCCCCAGGTTTCTCCAACTATTTCTGCCACTTGGCTAAACGTTAAGAGCACCAACGGCGGTTGTGTTCGCGATCCGAGCGTATGAAGTGGAGGAGTGATGCCGAGTTTTTGCCCCAATTGTGATCCATGACGAGTTTTTGTTTGAATATATAGGTTGGGTCTACCCCCCCATCCCATTAATCCATTAAGAATGTCACCACCAGGAGGTGGTGACATTTTGAGTAGGGAATCTAAACCTAAACCTTGATATGTATGACTCTTCATGGGTTGGGGTAGGTAGGTCTAATATATAGGGTTCTCCAGATGCGAATCTGCGGGTGTTGAGCTTGATTCTGGCACCAAGACATTAAAACTTCACTTAGGGGTAGAAGTTTTCAAATGTGTGTTTTTGAAATTTGTTCTCGGAAAATCTTGGCTTTGGGAAAGATTTGTTATGTAGAGTAAAAAGAAGGCAGAGAGGGCATCTATAGACAGAGACGGTTCTATAATGCCTTGTTTGAGTTGTGTGAGGCACATGTCTATGACGTTGGTATTTGTGTACATCACATGCCGTTTGTCTAGTGAGTATATACAGGTTTTTGAATTAGCTTTGCACGTTTAATGCATATCCAGTACACTGTATGTGTGTTCCGTGTCTGTTTATACTGCAAATGTGGCCAAACATGTACAAGCATATACGTGTTCCAATATACTGTACACAGACACACACATACAAACATACATGCATTTACATACATACATACATACATACATACATGCATGCATACATGCATACATGCATACTTGCATACATGCATACATGCATACATGCATACTTGCATACTTGCATACATGCATACATGCATACATCCTACATACCTGCATACCTGCATACCTGCATACCTGCATACCTGCATACCTTAACATGTATATAATATATATATATATATATACGTACAATAAGTCAAAAAATGTATATATTATCTACCCAATATACGCGCTTGGCTTATATGTTGTTGTATTAATTTATATGTAGAAAAAACCGATGGTTTCCGATATGTGCATACACTTTTTGTCCCGATCGATCCGGAAGAACTGGCCCCATATCACCTCTGAAGGCTGGTCGTTTAGGGTATACCCTCTGGTAAACTAACATAGCATGCAATGGAAAACCACCCTTTTTTAGAATAGGAGATACATCGACTCAAATGGTGGATGTCCCAATGCTATGTTAGTGTACCAGAGGGTAGTACTAGGGGATGAAAAATCCTACCCAATAAACTAAATTACTGTATAAAGATCCCGGAAAATTTAAAACCCACCGGTATTTTCATGGAACACGTATCCGTTTTCGTGTTTTTTCCTCATGCTTCAATTTGTTGACGACAAGCATTGTTCCCCACCCTTGACTTCATGTACCAACAGGTCACTCTACTTGCTGCCAAGATGACAACAACTTTATGGGTGCAACCAGGGCGGTGGAATGCACCATTATAGCAGCTGGACGCCAAAGGTTTTGGAAAGAACCGGGAATTTGTTGGGTATACTTTCAGGGAAGTGAGAAGGTATACTGGGATGATTAAGTATGGGTGATGTAGCATTTTTGACGTATGAGTGGTTGGTTCTAATTGTTTTGATGTTTACTCATGCTTGGGCACGTGATACTTATTGAACCGATTTGATCAGATTTGTATACATAGGGCTTAGTAACTACTCTGTTTTCTAGAAAGTTTGAGAAACCTACTAAATAGGTACGGTATATATCAATATATATAAGACGTTACCTGTTGGATAGGATAATATCCCGGGTATTTGTATCACAAATGGTCAGTGACGTTAACTCGCCATTCCGAGTGAGGAACAAAACGGGCACATCAGGTAGAACAAACCCTTCATGACGACCTGGGTTTTAGCGGTTAGGTTTGGCGGGGGAGGTAGAAGTTGGCCTGTTTTTTTGTGGTTCAGGTGGCTGAAACGGGGGCTGTGTTTGATAACCATAGTTTTTTTTTTTGCAAGCAAGGAAGAAGAGAAATCCTAGAGGGACCTAAACTCATGACGTCGTGTAAAATGTCCTGCAAGGTGAACCCCGTCACCACTTATAATTGTAGTTATATATTTATAACCCGTAAAAGTGTATGGTTTTAACACCACACACCCATGTATAATGCCATTTTATAGGGGTGACATGTCACCCCATTTATAAGTGGATCCGGGGTCTAGCTTGTAGCACAGCAACTGTTTCCCCGCAGATTCACGAATTAGACCTTCATGTTCCTTAAGAATCATATTCATCCCTTGGGTTGCACCCCCTCCCAGTAATACTGGCAAATGAAGGTTTATAAGGATCCCCTGCTAAAAGTATAAAAAAACCTGGTGGTGACTGGTACTGGGCCGGGGGACAACCCAATTTTGCCCCATGTGTATCATGTGTTGTGTCCACCCCAAATAAAAACAATGTTTTTTATGAAGGATGCTGCTCGGGCCCGCACCAGTCGGGTTCCTTGTTCGCCATGATTTGTGGGTTTCATGTGGTTTTATAGATCCAAGGGTGGTGATTGCCGAATTTGTGTCTTGTGAATTGCAGTAACCTTAGTCAACTGCAGGGACGGCCAAAAATTGGATGCTGAATATCATGGCATGGGCACCATGATCTTCCGACAAGATCCAACCTTTGAAGGACAACCCACAAGGTAAACGCCCCTACTACCAGTTAATAATTGTAGTTTTCCTACCCCCATAAGTAGGGTGAAAAAACACCAGGAAAAACCAATCTATTTTTGGCCATTTATTATAGGGGCCCCACTTCACCCCTACCGATCGGCTCGGGGCACCTTGCACCCCAAACATCTGTAGAAGGGCCGCCTTTTTCCAAGGCCAATCCGGGTATCAAGAGCGAATCTGAGTTGTTCGCCACCTGGCGTGTGGTGAATCCTAGGGGCTTTTGAGCCACCTGAGCAGTGAAAAATGGGCCCCTCTTTGTTTAGGGTATATAGGGGATGACATACTACCCAATGATATTGGCTATGACAATAAGCTGTCATAAGGATCCCTATGAATCAACCAGCACAATGGAAAGTAACAGGTCTTTTTTTCGTGGCTCACCGATTTTCTTGGATTTGTTTTTGTTGGTGATTTTTTTTATGGATTCTACCATGGTAAATGGCAATTAAACCACCATTTGCGAGAATATGTCTTACTTTTTCCCAACCATTTTCAACAAATCTAAGTTTTTTTGGGGGGTTCAAACTTGATGCAAATCTTATGCAATTTTTGATATAATTTTCAAGGAAGTTTTCGCTCATCTTTTGCGTCGTTTGGGTTGGAAGATTGAGGTTTTGTTTGGGAGAGAATCACTTGGGTCTAGCGGAGGTTCTGAATGTCAGGTATCAACATACGAATCAGGCGAGACATGTTTTATTTTCACCCCGTGGGAGATGATCCAATTTGACTCACCTTTGTTCAAATGGGTTGAAACATACCACAAACTAGGAACATACAGAAATTCTCTTACTTATACACACCAGCACGCATACATGCAACACAAAAAATAGCACGCTGCAGATACATACCTCGAGATTTATGGACTCCCGGATGTCTTTTCACATCTATACATGCGCATGCATATTCATAGGTGATGCAATGCCTAGTATTTATGACACATGATTAAGAATGCAGTCCAGTCAGATTGACTGCTGTCCTCTTTCTTCACTACTCAATTACACATCCTTCGTATTGCTTTTGCTTGTAATTCGTAACATGATGTGGCCTACATTTACCCACCTTTTCCGAAAAATGGTCTTCAAGTCTTTGCATAAAAAAATCGCTCATGACTCCTTGTTGTTGCACTTCGAAAACCATGGGAAATCCTTGAAAAAGGTTTGGTTTGAGCCATACAACCTCCGGATTCCCATTGGTTTGGCCAAAAAAAATCTGCCCCACCCCACCATCCATGTCGCGGTCCGGGGTCCGGACACCTTCCCGGCATCTTCACGTCGTGGATTCTTTTCCCAAGGAAATGGGCTCCTTTTCCATCGACGATCTCATTATCAGAAATACGCCAGAAAGGGCACCGGAAGCAAAGGACGAAACGGTGAAACGAAACGTTCCACCACGGGTTTTTTCCGTCACAAAAAACATGCGGAACAAAAATGTGAAGATCTTCGAGATCCATTTCACCAAAAAATGTGGTGTTGAAGGTGTATATGTAGGTTGTTTTTTTTTTAGAAAATTCCCCTAAACCTACCCAAATGTAAAACAAAATATATACCTAGAGAGAGATGTCACACATTGAGGGTTTGGGATTTGGTGCAGAACAAAAAGAACAAACTCCAAGATTGGTCCGTGTTGCCTTTTTGGCGGGGGTTGGAGGTTAGTTAACCCCGAAAATGAACAGAACGGTGCCTTTAAAAAAAGGGACCATTTCCAAAGGAAAATAGTCTTACAAGCATCATTTCTGAGGGGGGCTATGTTTTGTTTTCGTTGTAGGCTAGCCAGATTTTTTGTTTTTGTTACTTGGGATTTGTGATAGGCAAGGACAGATTTGGAAGAAACTATCTAGCACAGCGATTTTTTAGGCCTGAAATCAAACCCAGGCACCATAGATCGAACACTTCGGTCAAAAATGGTGGAAGTTCACCTTTTTTAAACCAAATTCTAGTAACGCCACAGGAGTATCAAAAGGGTGTGATGAGCAAAGCTGGACATGAGCTAGTTGGATTCTTCAAATCAAAATCACTAGTTAGCCAACAGTCAAAAAAAGAAACAAGACTAAACCAAGCTCACTTTTTAGTAAGGGTCCCTGATTCACTTGAGTATCTTCTTTTAAATAGTGGTACAGCTGGATCAGACGGGTTTGGGGTGGGTGAAACCGCCGTGAAAAACAGGAGCAGTTGGAAGCTAATTGGTTGGGAGTCGGAGTTGAGCATCATGGACATACATTCAACAGCGAACCCAACAGGGAGATACGTGACAATCAGAGCCTCAGAATGCATTTAAGAGATGCCGGTTGGATTATTGGAGCAAGCATTTTGATTTGTTTGTTTTTTTTTTGGAAGGAAACACCAAGTGATATGGGGTTGATGCCAAGTTGCGCAAACTTTTATGAAAATATTGAAAATGCACCCAAGTTTAGTTCAGGGTTTTCTCGAACTCGGGTGGTAAAGATATCTAGGATTTGATTTGGTAAATCATGGTATTTTCATGTGTATATACACATCTTCAGAAAGACATCTCATGATATGAAACATAGCTTATTACATAACGTACCGCAGCATTAGGATATACATGGATATACCAACATCACCTACATTTTGTGCAGTCGGATATCTTAAGATATTTTTGAAAGGTTTCTTACCTAGTTAAATTTTCATCCCTTCACTGTTTTCAGTTCCCGTTGCCGGCCTCTCGGACTAAGACTAAGGTCTTCAAAGCAGAGTTCCCGTGCAGCAGAACTCTTGAGCGAATCTATGGACATAGAGGTGAGGAACTGGTGCTGGTTGGTCAGAGTGATTCTGTCATCCCCACCTTGATAATTTCAGGCTCTTTTTTTAGGCCTATCAATGTCAATGGGATAATGAACATGGAGGTTAATCAGCTTAATCAGGCCCGAAAAAACACCTGGGTGTGTTGTTTGGTGGCTCGCCCTTGTTTTTTTGCATGAATTATGGTGAACATGGTGATAAAATTTGGACTATAGGTATAACGAATCATGTTCAAACAACTGTTGGAAAAAGCCCTCGTTTTGTGATCTTTATCTGGGGAGGCAGCATGCCTTTTTCTCTTTGAAAAGGTTCAGTTGGTGGACATGTGAAATCAGACGAAGAAGTCGGGGGTGTTTGCAACACTTGGATTTAGGACCACCCCGCTGGGATAAGCTGAGTATCTCTTGGCACCACTTGGGGTTCTGAATCCTGCTAGGGGTAAAATAAAATCATAGCTGAGACATGCTGAGACCTTACTGCAACTATGATTTGTGATTTTTTGGGGTTGATACTGTTGATGGAAGAAATCCGGCTAACCAGTTGAGGTTGGTAGAGTCTATCCCATTATTTATATATACTGTTTTTTTTGGCATCCCACCAGGTGGTGCTGGAGTTCTTCCATCAACAGTACTAGAGTAGGAAAAATGGCATTGCTTCATCTATTTCCCAAGAGCCGTATGACCAGTTTGCGTGCTTGATCTCAGGGATCATGGATCATGTTTGTTTGTTGTGGGAGGATGTTTGATGGGTGACACCCTTCAAATCCTAACATGTATACCCCCAGAAGGAATGATTTGGGAAAGCTACCTGCTGTTGGATTTGGCTATGTTGGGGTATTTGTTCAATTTCAGGGGTGTAATCTATAATATATAAAATATATTTACATATCATTGTAGTAGAACCCAAACGCTGCATTTCTACAGCATGTTCACAATTGGTGAATTCCCATATGCACTTCTTATTTTTGAAAAAAAATCACCTGTCAGGATTGCACATGCCTGCTATAGCATGCCAGCAGAAACCAACAGGATTTGCTATATATGTGCCTTTGCCTGGGTACGGTGTTTGCGCATCACCCCCTTTCAGGCTTAACATATGTGATAAGTGTTGGTGATGTTTTTTTTTGAAACGGTTGGACTGAAAGTCACTGGACTTCCGTCCGACCAGTCCGCACCGGCTGGAGGATGAGCATATACCTATTCACTGCTTGGTGAAGGTAATCATCTCAGGACTGATATCAGTCCCTCGACTCAGACATGAAAAACAACCAGAGATGTGATGTCCATGCTTCAACTACTAGGAACAGGGGAGTTGATGAGATATGATGAGTTTGATGTTGTTGCTGTTGCTGTTGCTGTTGCTGTTGCTGTTGCTGTTGCTGTTGCTGTTGCTGTTGCTGTTGCTGTTGTTGTTGTTGTTGTTGTTGTTGTTGTGGTGGTGGTGGTGGTGGTTGTTGTTGTTGTTGTTGTGGTGGTGGTGGTGGTGGTTGTTGTTGTTGTTGTTGTTGTTGTTGCTAATCTTGCTGGTTAAGAACAACCATCATTTGCGCGAACTATGACGACCATACAGCTTGTGTGATAGATTTTTTTCGAGAAGTATGGAATGGGCCCCGGAAATTCCTCCTGGTAAATTCAGGGAAATTTAGATTGGTGAAACAAATGAATTCACCAACGCAGATAGGCAGATACAGTTCATTTAAGCAACCATCCTTGAGCACCAAGAAAAATCATGAAACATGGCCAGGTCTTCCATATATGTTCCCAGAATCATTACCTAATTACCTAGGTGAAATTGATTATGATTCACGTGCAGTGGGATGTGGTGGTTGGACCCTTTAGAGACACCAAAAAGGTAGATTTTGAACAAACAATGTCAGGACCGGATGAAACGAATAGCAACAAAACACATGCCCGGGAACAATGGGGCGTTCTGATTCTAATTGGTGTGAATATCTTTTAATCCTACCTGCTGGGAACTAACATCTCCCCTTCCAAGGCACTTTAAAGATGACCGTCCGACCGTCCTTTTCGCAAGGTGGGATATGTTAGATCCCTACAAAGTGGGCCCCAATTCATAGGGAGTAACAACTCCATTTATAGTGATTCTTTTTATAATCTTCTGGTTGGTGGTTTGGAAAAATATTTTTATTTTCACCCCTATTTAGGGAAATGATCCAATTTGACGAGCATATTTTTTAGATGGGTTGAAACCACCAACTAGTCTTAGTTTCGCATTCATAAGGCCGTTTATAGGGGGGTCATAACTCCATTGATAACTAGTATAGGCCCATCTTGTGGAAGGTCTTCCTCAATGGCATGTGACGGTTTTTCCGTTACGAGGCTATCCTCGCTGGATGTTTCTCATCACTCTCACTGGCACTGAGCGCCATTTGGGCTGTACCAGGCGGGTTCGTTGGGTTGAAACTGGGACTTCTTTTTGAGAACTACACCCAGGAAAAATACACTCCCTAAAACTAACATAGCCCCTGAAAATAGGCATTCCCAATAGGAAATTTCATCTTCCAAACATCAATTTTCAGGTGCTATATTAGTTTCAGGGAGGGTACACCCAGGAAAATTAACATTTTATATGTTGAACAGAATATTGGAGCTTTGGAACATGAATTTCCTTTGCCAATGATTGATGTTTAGGTTCCATTTTCAGGGGTGTACACCCAGGAAAATTAGCAATTAAGCTAAATAATTGCCAAATTGAAAAGGAAAATCATCTGAACTAAAGCTCCATTTTTGGGTTCAAATTATATAATTTTCCGGGGTGTGCACGGAATGAGCATCATATAAGTTGATAAGATTGATAAGCGGTGAATTATCGGCCAGGATTTCATAACTCCCACAATTCAGCAAGCTGGAAACCTTTTTCAGAGATGGCTGAACTCACCGCAATTACGATCACCACTTGCCACGTAAAGTGGCCCATGGCCCTCCAAGTGCACACCCCCTCAATGCAATAAAAATATCTAGTTGAGATTCATGAATCATTTTTTACACATTTTTTACACATCAACGTGTAAAAACACATTCATACCTCAACAAATGTCATCAAACAAAAAGCCCTCTTTTGTTCCTGATCCTTAGTGAGCTCGGGGTTCCCCCAAGTGAGCCAACTTTCAGCAAAGTTGTGCCACTCTACAACAGGACGTCACGGACCACGGATTCTTGTTGACCATTTGGTCTTTTTATTGTTGATGGAAGAAATCCTGCACCAGTTCAGTTGATAGGTAGTTTGTCCCGTTATTTACAAGGTTTTATACATCCCAGGTGGTGCAGGATTTCTTCCATCAACAGTATCTATGGTCTTGATGTTTTTTTGCTTGAACATCCGGTTACTATATTTGCCGCTTATTATACATTTGTTTGGACATATTTTTTTTGTAAGATACACATGTGTATCAATGAAGCCAGTTTAAACACCGTACATTTCATTCAATCTGAAACTTGTGCAGGTTTTTGTTGAATCATCAAATACCTATTTTGCACCAAGGAAGGTTGGAGAAAGTTTTCCCACCGAATCCAAGTTTGAAACCGACGTTCTTTCCATCATTCTATCTCAAGATTGTCGTGTTGTCACTGACCTTCCTCAAGAAACAAAGGGCTTTCCTCTATGTGAGAAAGACCCAGAGCCAGACACTCCCTTATGCCTTATACCCAAATGCTCCATGAATGGATTGTGTACCTATACATTTACCATAACTTTAAGCCAAATGTAGGCAAATATTTCATACATGGGATATGGTATATTTACCTACATTTGATTATTTTTGATGGTAAAATACGATAAACATAGGCATCTAGATATACGTAGCATACATTGAGTGTTTGGGAGATGGATTTCCAATGATTTTTGTATCCTTCATAATCTTCCGACAATATTTCAACTCCGATTTCAAGGGTGTGTTCGAATGTTTTGGGATGGTGGATTTACTGGAAACTAGATATTTCCACATAGTTTTCAACTATCAGCCACCAACCCACCTGTTGGAATTGCCTGTCAACCTTTTAAAATTCTAATGTTGCATGATGTTGCCTGGAACTTTACTGTTCCTGAACAAGTGATTACCTCTCACTTCAAAATTCATACGCAAACAAAAAAGACACAGACTTTCTGGATTTCCCTCTTTGAACAACATGTTTTTGCATTTTTTGGGAGGTGTCAAGTCCACAAATATCTCTTGGATCTACCCATGATCTAAACCTTCATTTGCCACGATTGCATCCTGGATCTCTGGGTTCAAAGTATCACAACTAATTTGTTTCAGGGAGTTTTTCCACCACCTTCCACCTCGATTTTTGGGCACCATCACAACGGTAACAAGGGCCATCACCCAACGGAAAGATCTTCAAACAAAAAGAAATGGAATGGACAAACAAAAAACAAGGATACTCTCCCGAAGTTTAACATAGCCCCTGAAAAATCATGGTTGGAAGACGATCCTTTCCTATTGGGAAGGTAATTTTTCAGGGGCTATGTTAAACTTCCAGGGGGTAATTATATAGATATTAAAACACAACAAAACCTGCCTTTAGGTGCCCTTTTGTGCCCTTTGTTTAGGATGTTTAGGCAACTGGATCGAAGGGTTTTGGGGGGGGGTTCAAGTTGATGGAAATTGACAGCAACTTGTTAAATTCCAGGAATAAGCATGCCCCGAAACTAACATGAAACCTGAAAAAATGCTGGTTTCCAAGTTCACAATCATTCTCCTCTTCCACCTGGTCCATTTTCAGGTGGAACCATGTTAGTTTCCAGGGATGAATGATAAATCAACAAAAATCATCCATTTCACCCTAAGAATCATGGGATCTCCAAAACTAGTGGGATTTGGAGATCCCATGATTCCGTGCGTAATACAGATCCAAACCCCTTCTCCTTTGGAGGGTCCAATGGGTTCCTTAGGGCAGTGAATTTTTTTGGTTTCAAACATTTTTTATGTTCACCCCTACCTGGCGAAATGATCCAATTTGACTCATATTTTTCAGATGGGTTGGTTCAACCACCACCTAGAAAATCATCCATTTTTTTGGTGAATTTTTTGTTTGTCGGTTTCCGCCAGGTCATCAGGATTCCAGTTTTTGGGGTGGCTTCATGAATCGTTGCATTTGGGCCTTCAGTCCTGCATTTCTGGGTTCCTTTTTTCCAGGGCTTTGCTACTTGGCTGTTTTTTTTGGTACCCTCCTTGAAACTAACATAGCATTGGAAAATCCACCATTTGAAGATGTATTTCCTATTCAAGATGGGGATTTTCCATTGCTAAGTAGAAAGTAGATGGCGGTTGCCACTCCCCAAAAGGTCGCGATTCGTTTTCGGGGCCATGATAAACCAAGACTAATGGGAGTGGCTAGCCATCGATCCTTTCCAGGTGGTATAGGGTTGGCTTGGGAAAAAAACGCATGGGGAACATGGAGGAAAAAATGGACATCCAGAATAATGGTACCTCTGCTAAACTACGATGATAATGGAAGATCACCTGCTTTTAATAGGAGAGATACTGTACATCTTCAAATTGTTGTTTTTTCATTGTCATGTTAGTTATCAAGGGCTTATACCGGAATTTATCCATCTATATATACCCCCGAAAGCTACATGTGCTTTGAACAGGGGTCATTTCAAAGGAAAAGTACTGTTACAAACACCATTTTCCAGGGCACATCTTAGTATTTTTTTTGGGGGGGTATCATTTTATTTACATATATACAAAACATATACCCCGCGGTCAAAGTACATGGCACAGTCCCCAAAAGGTAGGTTAATACTGGGCTTATATCAACCAATACATGGTAACTGTGCCATCTACTTTTACCCTGATGTATACAATTCATATATATATATACATTATATATTATGTGTGCTTGCTTGCATTTGTCCTGAGAACCTAATGGATATATATATATATATTTACACATCAATATCTATGCCGTAGACATCTCAATACCTCCTGAGAAAGTGTTTTAGGATGTTTTTAGTTTTTTGTGTCTAAACACTTTCTCAGGTGTTTGGATGCCTAGGGTATGTGTGCATATTTTTTTTGGCAAACAAAGGATGATTATATCCATTCATCGTTCCAAAGGCCCGGCCAGTTGCGAGGCGTGTTTCAACTTTCTGGATTGATATGTTACGTTCATGATGGCAAAAATCGAGCGGGTGTACGCAGGTGATGAATCCCATATATAAGGTGGGGTCCCGGATCCAGTTATACGTAGGGTTGAAATAAACTCCTATAAGCAGTGTCATAACCCCAGGTGCCCATTTCTTTAGGCCATTTATAGGTGGTATAACTCCATTTACAGCTGGTAGGAGCTCACCTTGCAGGGATGATGATGTTCTTGGAGGAGGTTTGTTTGATATGTTTGATTCAAGATGTCCCCAAAAGTTATTGAGTGAATAGAAAGAGATCCTAGTACAAAATTGTCCCCAACAAAATCCCTTGACTTATTCAAAAGGACTGTGAATTCACCAAGTTTTTGGGAGGTAAAATCAAGTCTTTGCGCTTGGAGAGATGTTGTTACAAGGTTTGAGTCATTCATGCTGGAAAAAATGTTGTCAAAAGGTAGATTCCTTGGAATCTGCCCTCACTACTGGTGGTATCAGGAACTTTGGCTGACTTCCACACATCCTACATCATCCTACCATTCACATTTCCAGCTTCAGGGACTCCAACAATCAGCTGGTTGGAGGGAACCAGCACCTTTCTTTTCCTTGGGTAAGATGAAATAAGGGCCAACTGAATTCAAGGTTTTCGTTTTTCTTTGAAACAACCACTTGGCTGTTTCAAAATTGAGATTTTATTGGAAGCAAAGAAAGAGGTTTTTCTAGCTTCGCAAATCTGAGCTACGTCACGTTTCACCGCGCTTGAAGTGTTTGAAGTGTTTGCAGCAACTCCAAGGTGAAGGAATCCTTTCTCTCGGTGGTGGTAACTCAAATATTTTTTATTTTCACCCCTACCTGGGTTTGACCAATTCATATTTTTCAGATGGGTTGAAACCACCAACTTGCTTTTTTTTGGAAGCAGTTGTTTCGTTTCTCATCCCTTGAGGTTGCCCAGATCTGATGCTTGATTGGAGAAACCATCTCTTCTTCCTGTCGGTCAGTTTAACACCCTTTGTGATTGCAGATGTAGCATTTCCATATGTCGTTGGAAGTGACACCGATTTTGAGACTTGGCGGCGACGTCCCGGATGTTCAAGGTCGGCGGTTCGGATTCCAGGTATAATTGGAGTTAGGGGGCCCCTATAAGTAGGGTGAACAAAAACCCAGTTACCCTCCCTGAAACTAACCTAGCACCTGAAAGTGGATGGTTGGAATCCTACTTTCCTTTTGGGGCCCGGCCAATTTTCAGGTGCGAGCTGTTAGTTTCAGGGAGGGTATCCATTTATGAATGCCATTTATAGGGGTTAGAACCCGACTGAATAACGATCGGCTCGGGGCCTACCTTGATTGGAGCTTTGATTGTGTTTTTTTTTCCAGGGTCTAAATCGAAAGGTTCAAAGGGTAACAGGTGAGAGGCGTAGAATCATTTGGTTGGTTCAATGGAGGCAAAATCATGTACCCCTCCTGGAAGCTAACATGTCCCTGAAAATTGATGGTTGTAGGATGAGTTTCCTTTGGGAACACTTCCTGACAGGTGCTATGTTTGTTTTGGGGAGGGTATACAGAGTATACAATGGGACTTTTGAGAGTGTTCTAAGCTTCCTACCGCCTGTCAAATTGCCCAAATGGTGCGAAATATTTGCGATTGCGGGCAAGGGACTACTATGCCAGGAATGGTCTAATGAATCGTGATGAACTTATTTAATTTGAACCTTATTTCAAAAGATAATTCCACGGGAAAAAAAGGGGGGAAGAACACCTATCATCAGTTTTTTTTCAAACTTGAAGATTTCACTCCTAAGAAATGCCTCTCAGGAGATCTTCTTCTCAACCTGCTTTTGGCCGACCACCACCTGCCTTTTCTTTCTTCCTTCGATGATAGCTGGAATTCGACGAGTCAACGGAGATCCAAAATGGTTGGAATTGAGATCACAGTGCTGTTGCTTGGTGAGGTCAAATTGATACACATAAAAAACACGAGTCCATGTTGGCTGTTGTGAAAAATGTGGATGGATAGGGTTATTGGAGAAGGGCTTCGGTGTGCTCATGGTATATGTTATGTTCCGTTCTGTTTGGTAGACTCAATTTTGTTTTGTTTTTTTTTAACATGGTGGTTGTGCCGGGCTGTCTCTCCTTAAGTCATGACCTGTATGAGTTTACATGTTCAGAGTTGGGCTTTAAGGTTCAAAACTCAGGACTGTAGGGTACAAATGTACAACCACCTAAATATCAATGTGTAGAGATTGTGATTTGTATCTTGTGCCTCGTGGATTTTCTCATTGTAAGACGTCACTATACCCGCATCAACCAACCAGTAACCTTGCAGAAATTCGTCCGGCTCAGAGCCCTTTGGCTGCGGCTGTGATATCACAGCATCACCACAGCTGATGGCTATCCACCTTGAAGATTAGATGGTTAGGTGATGATAGATTGGGATCCCTCCCCCCCTCCCAGGATTCCAGGATTCTTAGGTACCACAAGGGAAGCTCTCATTCTTGCCAGTGCCACTGGCATCCTGGGAACCAAACCCGACCAACCCGAAGGTTGGTCACCTCAGCGGAAAGTTTAGGGTTTTCGGGAATTCCCTTGAAATCCCTTTACGTATATGGAATTATAGTAGTTTGCCCGTTTCTGTGAATTGTTGTGTGCACTTCAAGCCCCTCAAATCTCAAGTCCTACCGACCAACGCGGCGTGTCCAGAGTGATTTGTGACCTGACGTGGTTCAAAAACATGTGTTTCTTTTGTCTCGCGTTTGTTCCTGCCTCAGGATCCTCATATACATCAACTAAAGCACTTGATCTTGTTGCCGTTTTTTGGGCCCCAGAATGTGAACGGTTCTATGTGATTTCTGAGCTTTATGCATAAGGTTTACACATTTTTTATAGCGTCACGCCAAAAAAAACAAAATCGAGACCCTTCAGGGTTTGTGTGTTTGTGTTTGAATCATATGGTCATAAAATCTTTTCCAGGGTAAAATGGCACACATGCTGTCACATGCTTTTGGTTGGAAATCATCCCACAAATAATGATTGGTCAACCTATCCAGCCCCCTAAAGGGCTTAGCAACTAACCATTGGTTTGCCTAAACAAGGCTGTATGAGAAACAGTTTGAGGGGGCTTTTACGGAGGCAGGTTAACCAATCATTTGGGATCATTTGGGGTCATTTGCTTCTATTTCTGAAGGTTACATTTGGACGAGAGGCAGAGCCTTTTTCTTCGATCTTCTGCGTCACTGGACGTTTTGGACGTTGGATGTTTTTTTGGGGGTCGGGAAGAGGATCGCATCAGGCATTTGTGAAGGTTATATTACTTTTAGGACCTTTTTGTTCCTCTCCGCAGCCTCTGAAAGTAAGAATCTTGAAATAATCGTCACTTGTTTTGGTAGGCAACCCTTATCAATCCTCATTGTTGGCTGTGAG
Source organism: Breviolum minutum Mf 1.05b.01 (assembly GCA_000507305.1). Lineage (NCBI taxonomy): Eukaryota > Dinophyceae > Suessiales > Symbiodiniaceae > Breviolum > Breviolum minutum. The sequence continues at coordinate 67,933 of DF241164.1, forward strand.
GGGGTGCGCGGTCAAAAGTTTTGCATGTGCCCACACCATCCGATATCCGATATACTATCCATGTACGGTCCCAAGATTTTCTCGATGTTCTAAGTGTGCCTTACAGATTCTTGAGGGAGGAGATGCTGTACTTTTCAATCATCATGTTCACCTTTGCCACTTCTTGATCATTGTCTCATCCAACTACACCTTTAACAAAAAAACATAAGATAAATAAGAACGATGGTGTAATAAAGGCTCAATACAACCAACAAGTTCCCCTTGGGGCTTTAGCATTAAGGCCTTATGGTCATCATTTCTTTGGCTTTCTTTTTTTGATAAGGAAACATCCTCTCATAGCGACCTGGAAGTCCAAATGTAGACATTGTTGAGACCTAACATGGCTAGATTCATTTGGATCTACTATTACCCATAGGATCCATGGGACTGGCATATTTACCTACATTTAGTTGATTTTTATGGTAAATGTAGGTAAATATACCATACATGGATAGTATGGGTTATACTATACTGAACTGCTTCGCCCGAATTTTGTGGATCAACAGTATCACCCAATGGTTTATACTACTATACTATATGAAGCCTCCGGCCAAAACATGAAACATATGCCAGGCTTACAAATGATCCCCAGTTCATTCCGCATAGGATCCACACATCGCATTTTTCCTTACGCTTATTACATTTCTACTAGGGGATCCCTATCAGCGTTCATTTGCCACTGGCATCCTGCGAAGGGAAACTTCGCATCCCAAGATTTACCAGCACCTGGAGACTTTCCTTGAGTCCTATGACCCATCAATGTTCCATCATGTAGCCATGTATTATTTTCATATTGCACCCTCTTCTAGGTGGTGATTTCAAATATGTTTTTGTATTTGCAACCCTACTAGGGGAAATGATCCAATTGGACGAGCATATTTTTTTCAAATGGGTTGGTTCAACCACCAACTAGTCTTGTGTATGTGTGATTCAGCAATGACTGGTTTGTTTGCGTCATTTCTTCCAAACCCAAACCTTCAGGTTTGGTGGCTTGTTTTGCAGCTGCTGTTTTGCCGGTGAATTACTTGGCTTTAGATTTTGGCGTTGTTTTACCCAATCTGCACCCAAATGCAGCGCCTTGGAGAGACATGGGGGTTTGTCAAAGTTGTTGGTAGCACCAGGGTGTTCTTAGCGCAGTGTCTTCAGTGTTTGTCTTGGGTTTAGTTGTTCTAAGGGCACTAGGGTCAAAGGTAGATGACAAAGCTTCGTTGTTGGTTTGGAAAATGTTTTTCACCTATCGCGATTTCATTCATCATTTACTAGACCAAGTTTCTCGTGTTGAAAAAGCAGTGGTTCCATAGAGACGAAATTTGGATCATTTGGGTACCTACTGGCAGAAACAGATTAACACACAGAGGAGTGAAGCCAAGGTGGCTTCTTGATGCCCAGGGTAGTTGTCACCTATGATGGCGCGTGATGAAGTTGGTGGTTTTATTTAGACATTCCATTGGCTCTCATTCAGCCAGTGGCTAACATGAAATAAACGTTTGGGTAGTTACCCCGGCTAGCCATCTACTTTCCAGGTGGTGTAGTTATATACACCACGGTGAAATCTGAACAAACAGCAAGCCACGGGCTGCGTTGTAGGAAGCCATGCAGGAAACTGAAAAACACTTTAATCCACGCAGGAAGACTGAGGTTTTCCAACCTCCAATTTTTGTTCGTTTTGGGGTGAGTTTTTGTCAGTTGGTCAACAGTTGTGTTTATTGGAATTTATGTAGTTTCTGTGCAATTTTCATGCTTATCTTCACTTTTTTTTTGGGGAGGAAACAAACCTGACAGAGGTTTCCGTCAGGTTTGCCATGATAGACTCTATCGATACGTTTGATTGCCATGCAATGAGGCAGCTGTTGTCAGACCTACCATCTCCTTGATCATCAAAGTATCTGGACTGAAAAGGAGATTGAATTGATGATGCCTTCAAAGTCTGAAGAACGTTTATTTTGAAGATGGTTTTAACAGATGTCACTACAGTTTTTGCAGAAAACACAAGGGCACAAACAACTGACAAGATATCCCCACTGTTGATAGTGCTTTAATCTTGCAATATTTCACCTTTTTTTCAATACAAACTCTACTAATCCACCAATCCCCAACAGCTCTTGGATCACCTTCTTCGGCGAAATATCGTCATGGTTGGGGATCACAATTGATCAATTGGGTGGCCTTGTTTTTAACAGCCAGAACCAATGAAGTATGCTATAGTTGATTCCGATATCCAAAACAACTACAATATTCCAACAGTCCAACCAAGCAAGGCAGTCCAAAAAGAACACCTATGAAATTTGCGACTATACTTTGGCAGTTTGACATGCATCTACTATTGAAGTGTCGGGACATCCACTTATGAAGGACATCTTTCCATCGCATCATATCCCGGTGACCTTTGAGAAGATTCCGGGCACCGCGCCCTGGAAACCCCTAAAATGATGCCGTGCTTTTTCAAGCCGGAGATAAATGAGCCATGGTGTAAATTATACCCTTAAGACATACATGTAGATATTACAGGACTTGGAAAAGGATAGGGGACGCCTTAATTTACCCAAAGCATACCGCCTTTACAATAAATATTCACCACGCTTAAAAATGGATTCCAAGGCTCATCATGTTTGATAGAAATTTCACGCCGTTCCTAGTGTAGTTGTTTTTTTTGTTAATATTTTTCAATTTTGTTTGCATTTGGAATTACCCTCCCTGAAACAAACATGGCACCTGAAAATAGACCCCTGGAAAAGGAGATTCCTGTTGGAAACCATCATTTTTCAGGGGCTATGTTAAATTTCGGGGGCGTATACTGAAATTATAGCATTTTTGAGAAAGGATTTTGAAATCGCCCATTTATGATAAATTCAGGTATGAACCAGCCAGGAGTTCATGCAGGGTTCCATGCGATTGTTGTTGTGGCTATTCTTATGTTGGAAGACAATTCTTCCGAATGAAGGTAGCTGCAAAAAGCAAATCTAAGGAAATACCCCAATGAAATTTACGATGCACTCCGGTAATCTAACATAGCCGGCTGGAAATTTCCACCATTTGTAGATGTATTTCTTATTGGAAAAGGTGGATGTCCACTGCTATGTTAGTTTACCGGAGGGTACTTAAAAAAAGTGGTTTGGAAAAAGTAACTCCTTTCAATCATATGTTCAAGTTACCATTCAGTTTTGGGTTGCACACCATGTCGCGCAATGAGTCGGTGGTGTGTTCACCTTTTTGTCAGGTGGGTTGCTTTGAAATCTTCAAGTTCTGCGCGTCCGGCTTGGGGAAATCCATGATGCTCTATGGTATTTTCCCTTTAGCTTTGAACATTGGTCCCTTGGCAGCCTCGCTGGTGCGAACAGATTTTTGCAGCGCTTTGGAGCTATATATCCCTCCCCGATCAGCAGATCAGCGACATGAATTGGTTGGATGAATTAGCAAGTGATGGCGATGGTGGCACATGGACCGGGATTTTTTTGTGCCATTAGTTTGATGGGATTCGGCCCATGTTGGCGAGATACTCCCGAGAAAAAATGACGAGTTTTGCGAGGTAATTCTGAAAACAAAGGACGAAGAATATGTGGCCTTCGGTGAGATGATTTTGTGGGATTTTGAACATGTAATAACCCCACAAAAAGCATGGAATCAGCTGTTTGAGTCCCGAACGCCGACGTTTTCTGAAGATGTTTGTTTTGGGAAATATTCAATAAGTCACATCTTCAATAAAACTTGGTATTTTCAACAATATAGATATTATACATATACAGGCCCGTAGGATCACCACAATGAATCCATGTAGGATCACCACAGTGCACATCCACAAAGTGTTGTGTTGTGATCTGAGATGGCTTTTGTTGATGAAGGTTCCGGCTTTGGTTGAAGGCGTGTTTCGAATTATTGACCTTAGAAGGAACGGTTGTTGTTTTCTTTGCAGTAGATTAAGTAGATGTAGAAGATGAAACCAACGAAATAGAAGATTTATATAGTACAGTTGAGGTTTTTCCACCCTTCAGGTCCTGTGAGATTGAATGAGATTTCCTTGCCCTCCACCGTGGGGCTGTGGTTTTGTAATTTTCAAGTGGTTAGAAGGTATTGCTTGGGATCATGTTTCAGCCCTGGGCAAGGACTCTTATATATCTTATATCGCAGATGTTCAATGTATATATTCTATCTATATACATTTTGCTTTTTTGAGTGGGTGAAATTGTAGACTGAAACGCACCAGTGCATTGGGTGCCTGAGTGTCATAGCCAAAATTGGTGATGGAGAAATGCTGCTACCGGCTACCGTTGGCCTAATCAACGGTCCAGCAAAAGCAGTAAAATCCTGGGTGGTGGTTTCAAATATTTTTTATGTTCACCCGTACTTGGGGAAGATTCCCATTTTGACTCATATTTTTCAAAGGGGTTGGTTCAACCACCAACCAGAAATCCCATAGGTCCATAGGTAAGCAATCACCGTTTTGCGTTGGTGAGGTTTGCATGGTGCTATGTCGGCAGTGCTTTGCCAAGATTGGCTTAGTGTGTGGGTTCCTTGGGCTCCATTTAGCGGCTTCCTTGTTTGGTGGTGGATCTGAGGATTGGCCATTGGGAATGGATACGGTTGCCACCGTTACCAAGAAAAATGGGGCGTTAATAAGGGATTTAATTAAGGCATCATGGTGATTAATAAACCGTTACAATAAGGCCATATTTCCTGGAAAGGCTGGCATTTTGGGGGGTGGCACCCTTAGAATCCTATGTAGCCTATGTTTTTGGATGATTCTGGATGAATTTTTGCTGAAGTCATCATTTTGCAAGGTGCAGCCCGCCCTAGTCACTAAGAAATACGCAAGTGAAGGTCAATCATCACTTTTCGGTAACAGAACAGCTTAAACGATCTAATGGAATAAACCTGCTGGTGACTATTGATGGGTTTAGCCGTTTGGGTTTTATTTGTCAGACATTCGGCTGATGGTGGCTGGGCAAATTATAAGGACCTGAGCGATTAGCAGGGGAATCCTCCGACAAAATAGTTTTCTATTTTGACCCCTCCCCTGCGGAGATGTTTGATCCAATGTTGGATTGAAACCAACTGAGCAATGAAAAAAAACCGGTTGTTTAGGTTATAAAGGGGATTAGACTACCCAATTCTACAGGGATTATAATAAGCCATTATATGGATCCCTATCAAACAACCAGTATAATGGAAAAGTATGAAGGTTTTTTTTGTCGCGGCTCAACTATAGATACAATTTCATTTAAACTTGGAGCTTCCCTTTAAAAAAGATAGGAGCTATGCCCTGACCTGCGGAAGACTCCCCTCAAAGGAGGGAGATTTCCAGCGTTCCCCAGGGCGACATCCACTTTGAGGGAAATTGCTGGCCTTAAGGGATTTATTGGATATGTTTTTTTTTTTGTGTTTTTGTTGCCCATCATCCCTTAAGAACAATGGGCTATTCTTTGTGGGAGTTGCCACAGTTCCTGGTATGGATGGGACGACATGAACCAATGATAGAAGTTACGCAGATGAGTTTACTTTCCATGGACTTTGCTCAAAGTTTCTAAGATTCCTAGGTGCCAATTCTGAGATATCTAGATTTGTACACCCTGGAAAATTAACATGGCACCCCAAAATCATCTGTTTGAAAAGGAAAATCATTTTCCAAAACTGGATTTTTGGGTTCCATGTTAATTTTCAGGGGTGTAACGGAACGCAACCTCCTTTTTTCATTGTTGAACCAGTTTCCACAAATGTCCAAAGGAATCAATATTGTTGGAGGAATCATGTTTGAGTAGCAGTAGGTCCCGTAATATGTGCTGGGGTCTAAACTACCATGATTTCCATAATAGGGGACGGTCATCAACCCAATAATAGGGGTTTATCCTTATATACCCATTATAAGGATTCTCTATTAAAGGTGGGATGACCATCCCCAATGTAAGGAGTTGATCGACCCTGGCACATATGACTCTAGGAGGCTTCCACTTCTAGCAAAAATTCATTTTCAACATGTTCCACTTCTAGTGAGCTCCTACCAATTAATACGTAGGGTTACACCCCGGAAGATTAACATGGAACCTCAAAATCACCCAATTGAAAAGGAAAATCATCTTCCAAACCATCATTTTCAGGTTCCATGTTAATCTTCCGGGGTGTATAGTGTTAAACTCCTATAAGTGGGGTTAGGTTCTAACCCCAGGAAGAACCCATTAATTTTTGGCCATTAAGAAGGGATGATTTATGTCACCCCATAACTGGATCCGGAGAGCCCACGTTTTCGACCGAAAGGTGTGGATTTTTTGTGATGGTCTGACCTGCATTTGGAGGATGTTTTTTCCATTTTTTAAAGGGCTTGGGTGGGTTTTCGGTGGTTTCTTACACAAGGGAGGTGTGAGCAGAAAACCCTCTAGTAAACTAACATAGTAACGGAAGATCTCCATGTTTGATAGGAAATACATCTTCAAAGGGTCCATTTTTCATTGCTATTGTTGGTTTACCAGTGTGTACGGGGGGGGCTTGGCCGGTATGTTGCAATGTTGTTGCTGAAATGATTATTTCAATAATCCTCCGATACAGATCAGGTTCTTCTTGAGGACAAGGTGGCGTCCCTGTGATTTGTTTCTGCATTTTTACCCCGACACATTTGACGAACATATATTTCAAACGGGTTGGTTCAACCACCAAATGGTTCAACCGCCAACTAGTACACTACTACATGCCTTTATCACATGCCCCATGATTGGATGGTATCAACGTCAAGGGGTTGCCAAAAGAGACCGTTAAACATGAAGACAATATATATATATATATCACAGCATGGCTTTATTCATCAATCGATTGGATGTTTACTTTTTGATGCCTTGCTTCTTTTTGCTTTATGGTTACCACAATGACGAATGAAAGCCAAAAACCGCTTCGGCAGTCGGCAATGACGCCTGGAAAGACCACTCTCAAGAACTCAAAATGTGTGGTCTACTTAGATGCCTACATTTGGGTAGTTTAGGGGCTAAATGTATTTTTAACATACACCATCATACATTCAGTGTCTGGGATTGTGTTTGTGTTTTTTTCCAAGTAGAAAGGAATTTCTCTCCGGGGAACCTCCAAAAATCACTATGTCACTATGATTTGGTGCAGTGGCACGGGAAGTTTCAATTCAATACTGGGGGTTTCCGAAGCCCTGTAGCAGTGGAAATCATCTCTTCAACTTCAGCTTTTATGAAGGGAACCCCCCCTATTATTGACCTTCTCTATCTCCACTGTCATAGTGACATCAAAGTTTTGCTTCCTGAAAGATTCCACAATTCTCCAAAAGTGACATTTCAACCTACGACCCTTTCATAAATCCATCAGCCAGCTTCATATTGTTTTTTTGAATGTGATTTCTCCCAGCCAGGATTGGAGTTTGAAAAACCTAATAAGGGTATACATTCCCCCCAACCGTTTGGAACAAAGGGGTCGCTTATACTACAAAAAGCCAATGAAAATCATCACCTCATTTTGGGGGGTGTCAATTGAGATCTAGATGGTGGTTTCAGATATTTCTTATTATTTTTATTTTCACCCCTACCTGGGGAAATGATCCAGTTTGACTAATATTTTTCAAATGGGTTGAAACCACCAACCAGAGATGTTCTTGGCATCAAATGTTTCCCGTGGACTGTGGATGTCCAGGACTCAACGAGTTCGATTTCGACAGATGGAGTGTTTGAACCCTTGTTTGCACCTTGGGCGGCTGATGGCCTTGAAGTTTTGGATGTTTTTGATGTTTTTTTGGATGGAAAGGGGCACGGGGCACCCAGGGTGATCAGCTTGCGTTCTTCAACACAAAAACTCTCGGAGTGGGGATTGAATATCCCGAAAAAGGGCCACCAAGCTTTGACATGTTTTGATTAGATGTTTGAGAATTCACTTGAGGCCCAGAAAAAAATGAAAAATCATATGCAAGATTCATGTTTGGTTGATCAAAAATTAAAAGATTAAGAATTATTACTGGAAGGATATACCCTTCATTAATACGGATTGTTCAAAGATGTTTTTTAATAATGTTATATATTGTCGCAGCTTTTTATTAGCCTAGTCTGCCAAATACTTAACACCGCTTTGAGTCGGTGCTTGGGGGTCCAAATGCATCCTGAGCAACCTCTAACCCGAAGGCACTGGATACCGTGGCTCAATGAAGACAATGAGCAGATTCGACGGAGAGGACGAGCTGATTCGCTGGTGCGCCCACAGGTTATTTCATGGCTATGACGATTGGTTTGTCGAAACAATTAGATAGATAGCACTGAAAGTGAAGATCTTTAATATCATCAAAATGTCAGTCTTGCTGCCCTGTCTATATTTCATATTGGAGTGTTCATTGTGGAACATGGAGGCTGACTCTTCAAATCCCCGCAGCTCGAAATGAAACATGACTGGAACCCTGGGGGATCATCACATTTTTTTTCTTGCACAAGCTCGGAGAGTGATTCGTTTTGCATACTCTCTCTATCTTCTCTATCTTATATGTTGCGCTAAGTGTCTCATAGTAAGGGCTGTTTTTTTGAATGTCGTGAGATGAATGTTCTTTGATATTTGCCGGTGGTGATTTAGAGCTTATATTCCACCTGTGCCGTGTGTAACCTATGGGTTTGCATTGAAACATGTTGATTTATTGACATATATCTTGGGTACTAACATATTATAGTATTGTAAATTGTAATCATTTTTGAAAATATCTGCATAGTTTCAACAAAATGTTGTTTTTTTTTATCATGTATTTGTTAAATGTGTTCCTTCAACAAATAATTTTGTCAACTCACCTACCCTCCCCAAAACTAACATAGCCCGTGAAAATAGGGTATCCCAAAAGGAAATTATCATCTTCCAACCACTGGTTTTCAAGGGGTTATGTGAGTTTCAACTCACCTAGTCGCTTCACCTTTGGGAGGATTTGAATCCATCATTCTGGGCTGGGGTCTCACAGGTGCCGATGGGGAAAAAAGGTGGGAGGGAAACTTCTCGGGGAAGATGACGGCGGGTGAAGGCGAAAAATCGCCATGTCAAAGCTGACTGGGGGTCTACCATCAGAACCAACCGTTACACTCCAGTAAACTAACATGGCTGGCTAGAAAATGGACCCGGATTGAAGATGTATTTCCTATTGAAAATTGCGATATTCCATTGCTATGTTAGTTTACTGGAGGGTACATGGGAAAATCGGGCCCCTAAAGATTGACAGGTAGGTAGCAAGTCCCTTGGTGATGTCCCGGGTTTCAACCCTATTTTTCTCCCGGGTTGTTTCAGGGTGATTATGGCAAACCCACCAGCTATTGGGGATTTGATGGGTTTTCATGATCCTTTTGACTAATCTCCTCTAATTTTCTCGAATGAATCCTGCAACCGAAAAAGAATGGCCTACTAAGTAAGATAATCGTTGGATCTCCCTATGACTTCTAAGAGAGCAAAACAGCACAACTCGAGGGGGTATTTTCTTATCTGGTCAAATGATCATGATTTCAACGTTGAACGTTTTCATATGCTTGTTCCCCTGGTTCCCCACAAAGAAGCTGCTGATTTGCAACCCCGGTGGGCGTTCCTTTCACACCCTAGGGATCCAATCACCTTCTCAGAGTGGGAATGGAACCTAAATACCTTTCTGAGGAGGTGATTATACACCCCAATCATCATCTAAAAAGGTGATTGGATCCCTAGGGACATGGATGCACGCATTTTTTTAATCTTTACCCATGGACTCACCCATGGGTAATTTTTTGCCAACTTTGAATGCAGATGATGCAGGTGCATTGGCCGGCGTGTTGATGGTTTACCCTTTCACCGGCTTGCTTCCTGACATGCTTCATGGCCTATTGTTTCCTCAAGGACTTTGACCGTGCCAGTTTGGGAGATTTGGGAGGAAGAGAACTTGATGGTGAGAAAACAGAAATTCTTGGGATTTTCAGCGATGTGTGCATTATATGACGCGCGGCTTTACAAATGATGTTCCTTTAGTGCATTCATACCACATTTTTTTAGTATCTATATGAGTTCCTGTATTTCAGCTATATGTTTGTTAGTCTTGAAGTTTTTTTGTATTTTCTGTTGTTTTTTCTCACAATGGAACAACAGATGGAGGAACTACCAGCTTGGCGTACTTGGCCGTGGTTACCATTGCAGATGTGCTCTTAGACATGGTGGCTTTAGCCTCTTGGCATGTCAGGAAAAGTTTTGCCGTTTGCTTGGCTTCGGGTGACTACATCCTTCCATGAAAATTGACATTTAAAACATTTTCAAACCACCAGATTTCAGCTTTGGAAGATTATTTTACTTTTTAAGTCGTGCTGTTTGTTTTTGGTTCCATGTGATTTGCAGAAGATGGAAGTAACATTGAATCTTACTTTTCTTCAAGGCCAACACCCCACCAAGTTTGTCCTTTGTTTAAGAGAAAGTATGTCCGGCAACACAACCCCGTGACCACATATTTTTCCCAGATCAAGCTACCAACGATGGTTGTCAAATCCATCCCCAAAGTTTTTCATGTAGCCACCTTTTTCAAGCCCTTCAAAAGAGAGACCATCATTTTCAAGGGGGTTTTATTTGTAGGGGTGCAATGATTTGTTCATGTCTTAATGGGTATTTGACAAATGAAATCTTTGATTTGCACTGGCATGGTAGCACAAGGATACATACTCCCCCAGCAACTAAGAGTGCAACATGAGGAGAAAACAATAGGGATCCCTGAGCCATAAAATGCAAGACTTTTGGTGGTCATATGTGGTCATTATTTGTTACTGGGTGGGAGGGCACCCTAATAAGTATGTACATTGTATATACATGCTGATATATATATATAGATGTGTAGCTACATTTCTTCATGTACTGTATGACTAGATCTTTTCATGCATATAGACTTAGATGTATATTTGATTGGTACAAATGAGTTTGGAGGCTGGTGCATATGCTTATTAATCCCAAATGTGAAACCTTAAGATGAATGGTGCAAGACTAACGACATGATGTCAATCATGCTCAGCACATTTCTGTGTACTGTTTGTTGGAAACAATCCTCAAAAAATCCTTTAAAAAGGACATTAGGTAAGTCAGCGAAGGCTGAGAGGAAGTTGCTGTTGAGGGAAACCAATCCGTTGCTTAACCAGTTGACACCCTCCCCCTCCCTGAAACTAACAGCAAACGCTCTGAAAATAGGTCACTTTCCAACCAGGGATTTGCAGGGGCTTTTGCTGTTAGTTTGAGGAAAGATAACGACTTAAAATGTTAACAAAAAATCCCAGGATTTCAATAGGCATTTCATACATCCCACAGGTGGTGCGAAGGCGATCTAGATGTACTTTTTGGGGTACCTACTTGGAAGAATCATCCAAGTTAGTAACAACTCTACTTCGGGCTTTGGGGACTTACGATCACCATGGTTATTAACCACTTACAAGACCTGGGATGATCGTCCAAGTAAAGTGGGGGATGGAAACTCGGAGAGTACCATTTTCGTTTTTTTCTTGAAGGATGCTGTTAGGGGGTTCAATAATTTTGAGACATAAAAGACATGTGGTTGATTTAGAGCACTCGAAATTATACTTGCTGCCAGTTGTAGGCAAGCATCCACTAAAAGCCCAACGAGTCAACAAGGATAAGGTTCAGCTAGGTTTTCTTGATTGGCCAAATTCTGTTAATGACTGTTTGATTCATTCTGTGTTTGGTTGATAGCTTTGGTTGGTTGAATGATTCGTTGATTGTTTGTTTGTTTCTTTCTCGTTTAAGTTTGGTCCATTGTGATTTGGTTCTTTTCTTTCTCTTTGTAACTTACTTACATCAAAAACTAAAAACTAGGTGGTGGTTTCAACTATGGTTTCCTACCCAGGGAAATGATCCAATTTGACGAGCATACTTTTTTCAAATGGGTTGGTTCAACCACCAACTTGAAAACTATAAGAACCCTTGTTGCTTGCGCTTCTGTGCTTCCGTCACAACGACTTTCATGTTGTTTTTTTGCTCGGACCGGTGTGACCCTGACAAGGTGCTCTTGTCATATACCTGTCGACGCTTGGTGGATCTTCCTGGGGCAACCCCCCCCCAAGCTTCCCATACCGCTATGGAGAAACCTATACCATGCCACCAGAAACCCCAAGAAATTCTGGAATGGGATTCCCATACCCAAAACAGATTCTTATGGGAGTTGTGTATGGGAAATTTATGGGAATGGAATCCTATCCCACTTTTTTTGGGGGGATCCGATCCCAATTCCTTCGCGGAGATTTTGATCGTCATCGCTCCACAACTGCCTGTCTTTCGGGCCTTTTGGGTGGGGGTGCGTGTCAAGCCCTACCATGGGCTTGGTGATTTAGGATTTGTTATATTGACGGCACAACATGTGCCCAACCCAAGAAAAGCTGGCCAAACAAACCAGTCATGAAAAATCAAATGCAATTGAGATGCAGGTTCGGAAAACTTAACCCCACGGTCAAAGTACATGGCACAGATACCAATACCAAAAAGGTAGGTTAATACAGGGCTTATACTTACAAACCAATACAAGGTAACTGCGCCATCCACTTTTCAGCTACTGTAAGTAGACTGCAACTGCAGTTTGTCGGGGGGCAGTGAATCACAGTGAAGCATAAGACAAGTGGGCGCAAGGGACCCCAATTTGGGATGATTTCACCCCCATACATGGTACGTGGTACGATCGGGGGTATTTCACCAACCATTGCAGAGGCTTATTTTTGAGCATTTGGAGCCATAGTTTTCCAGCATGTTCCACTTATGACCCAGATTTAAAAACAAGTGACTTTGAGTAGCTTGGTAAGACAGGTGTTTTATTTTGGAGATCTTGCTTCCGATCAAAAGCAATCAATACCATTAAACTTTTAAAAGGTACATACATGCATATACATTGGATCTACCCCCCCCCACCCAGGATTCCAGTCACTACCAGGTTTGCTAGGAAATCCAAACAAACAAACCTTTATTTGCCACAATTGCATCCTGGCTAGGGATAGACCCCAAGACAATACAGCCTGGCATCTCACATCTCAATCTTTTCATGGCTAATCAACCAAGCCCCCCCTAGCATACTCCCTCAGAAATATAAGGGTTTAATAGCTGGCCTTATTGAGGAAAACCAATGGTTCAATAAGGGTCTCACAAGGCCGGCTATTTTTTTTGGGGGGGGTACGTTAGGGCGGGGGTTGGTTGACTGGTTGACCAGCTATGAATCTTTGGCCGGCCAAGGATATGACTTTGGGAAGATCCTGGGTTATCAACCTTTCTCCGAGACCCTGTACCTTGACTTTGGCATAACCTGGGTAGCGATGGAACATGAACATGGTGATTCAACATGTATTTGACTGGATGTGCCTTCGTCCAAATTGTGCTATGTTCTATGTTTGCGGTTGATGTGTTTTCTTTTTTTTTTTTGTTTGTTGTTGTTGTTGTTGTCCTTATCGTTGCTGTTCGTTTTTCCATCCATTTGGAACTCCCAAGCACTTCTTTACTAGACAGATAGATCATGATAAATCATGCTTAACTCCATCAAGATCCGATTCTTTGATTTCAATGTCATTCTTGAACAGTCAACTTGATTTCTTTCAATGTCATGATGTCATGAGTCGAGGCGTGTAATCTTTTGGTCGGGGGCATTTCTTTTTTGAATTGACACACTGCAGAGTCCGAGCATCGGTGGTTCTGGTGGGTTTTGCGATTCTATAGAGAAGCCTGAAGGATCCTGAAGGTATCATAATATGTTGGAGCCACCCCTCACCCAGTAACAGTCACCACCAGAATCATTGCATTTTTTGTAGGAAATCCCTATAATCCTTCATTTGCTGCTGTCACTGATGGGGGGTAGATCTTAAATCATATGATGCAAATTGAAAGGGTGTAGAAAAGGAGTTACGTGGTGAATTTCGGTGCCTGTTCACCTTTTAAATCTTTTTAGCGAATCATTTTTTGGGGGGTCACCCTGGTTGGCACCCTGAATTTCCATGTTTCTGCATCTGTGGATCCTGGGGAATCATGGGAACTTTCTGAACCTCGAAGTGGACTTTTGGATGTAGGAAAGCTTATCGAAAAAACTGGGTTCTGGTTGAATCAAGAAGAAAACCATAGTTAGTTGTTTATGCACCGTTGTAGACAGGAAGTATGTTGATGGATGCATTTTTTCTGTACTGTAATTTTATTTAGTGTAAGCATTCACATACAAGTACAAATTTGCAGATTTATTTGTGTTTGCATGTGCGCATGAGGTGTGTATCGTGTAAAACACACACACGCAATATATATTTATATATATAATATATATACTATACACGTATATTTATGACATGCATTTTGATGTGGGCAAATTATAACAACAAAACCGCCGATCTCACTTTGACAATGGTTTTTTTCTCCATTGAAACCAACTCTGAAATTCACCAACAAAGCATGTAGTTTTTCTATGATCAAGTTTACCCAGAATAACATGCCAAGTTCAGTGCCACCTAAATGCCACCACTTCATCCTGGATCCCCCAAAAAAAACGGTAAGGAGATATGCCTATTTGAGCTCGTTGACAGTGGTATGGGCACCATGCGCTTTGGGATGTTTTGGTCCCTTGGTTGAGATGCTGCAACCGCTATGCATTGTTTCCATCTTTGAAATGGGAATTCGATGGAATTTGTGTTTCAATCAGGTTTTTTCGGGGTGGATGGATTATTATTATTCTTATTATTATTATTATGTTCTTGTTTTTGTTGTTGTTGTTGTTGTTGTGGTTGTGGCTCACTCAAAGTATTGAATTTATTATTGAGGGATTTTTGACTTTCAAATGAAGTCTTACAGTATCCCAATCCAGTTAGGCTAGCAACCTCATGAAGGGCTTTGCATGGTAACTTGTAATGATTTTGGTACCTTGGAGAAATTTGCACACAGTTTTTGCATAGAAAAAAGGTAGGCCCGCGCTCATCCCCCCCAAAGGTAGGCCAAAAAAACTAAACAACCAACGTAGGAATTGTTTTTTACTTCTCTCACTTGACACTTTTTGCAACACCAATTCGTAAAAGAGCAATCGAACCACTGAAAGATGCATAAACTCGGCATCTCCAATTCCGATGTTTTTTTTTTTTCGGTGCAGGATTTCCTCCAACAGGTTCAAGGTGGGCCCCCTACCACTTATAAGTTAGGGGTATAACGGAACTCCTGTAAGCATGTTTATTTATTACCCCAGGCAAACCCATTGATTCTCGGCCAGTTATAGACTAGGTGGTCATTTCAAACATTTTTTATTTTCACCTCTACCTGGGGAAATGATCCAATTTGACTAATATTTTTCAAATGAGTTGAAACCACCAACTAGTAGAGGTCATAACTCCAGTTTTGAAAAACTACTAGGGCCCACCTTGTTATGAATCTTTCGGCAAAATAACAAACGTTTGGTCCAGTTAGTCCAGCTGTGCCCCCCTGACTCTCCAGGTTGGGTGGCTCAACATATGTGCGTGGCCGTCTTCGAAAAGGATTGTTGAATACGTCCACGCCTTTGGAGGTGGCACGTATTCCGGGTATAGTATACTGAGCATTTTTTTTGTGTGTTTTTTTTGATTTTACCCCACCTGAAGTTCGGGGATATGTAAATACAATTTCTAGATGACATGTGTTTTTTTAATCTGATGAGTTATAGGATCAAAAGATCAAGATGTAAATTCAGAATTGAAAACGTCGTGGAAACAATGAGATAATGATCGGTACAGTGAGATTCCTTAACATCGCTGCTTGAGATGTGGTCGCCGGGGAGAGAAAACAAGTTCTTGCAATCACTGCAAAGTGGACACCTAGCTGTTACCCATACCATCCGTGTATAGTATATTTACCTACATTCACCATAAAAATCAACCAAATGTAGGTAGATATACCATATATGGATCCTATGGGTTATAATTCAGGGACCCGGCAATTTAAAAGCGACCAAACACCGCCGGTTTTCGTCACCCCCAAAAGGATCCAGTACATAGGTCGTTTAGGGTTCGGGAGTCCTACCCCTTAACCGGCGTTTAACGGTTCAGGATTTTATAATAGAAAAATGCCCAGATTAGGTGTATAACTGCATTTATAGGGGTTACAAGGGGGTTGTATCCCCAGTTACCCATGTATAGGGGCCAAAACTGCGAGCTGGGGTGTAGCTAAATTCCTTTCATTATTTGGGGAGGCTAAGGAGCTAACCCCCAGGGTTTCGAATGCCACATGGTTTGCCTTCAAAAAAAAGGCGCCGTGTTTTTTGACAGAATTCCTATAGGTCCAAGAAAGGGTAGTATGTCTATAGAGAGAATGTGAACTGCCCCAACTTGGATCTGAGTTTTCGAATTGTAATGAATTGATTCTATTACCCTAAGACTCAGCTCGGAAGGGTGAATGAATGTGAAAAAATCCAGAGCTGTGTGTAGATGGAATCTTCAATATGGGACCAAGCTTTTTGAGGGGCTCGACGTAACTTTATATTGAACTTTTCACGGAAAAAAAGGCGAGTCTTTAGATTTCTTGTTGTTGTTGTTGTTGTTGTAACACTAGTTGTTGGTGTGGTTCTGCTGTGTGTGTGTGTGTGTATGCGTCGATACTGGAGTGTATGGCACCTCAACACCACCCAAGATCACAACGGAGTGAAAGGGTTTCCTAGATCCTCCGTGGTTTCCTCAACAAACAGAGAGATTTAAGGGGTAAGTCGGGTTAAGTATGCTACCTCATGTTGAGACATAGGGCCACATGTAAGACATGTATATATATATATGTATATATATATACTGTATATATTCAAAAGTGTTGTTACCATATGCAGTTTAGATCGGATCAAACATCTCAAGCAGCCGAGCATCGAGCATGCAGCCTCCGAACTTGGCAACTGCCATGACTGAAAGGCGAAGGAACCCATGGTACCTCTTTACCTTATTTGACAGTTGATGGTTACCTAGGTGGTGGTTTCACGTTTTCATGTTCACCCCGATTCTTCTGGGAATGATCCAATTTGACGAGCATATTTTTGATTTCATTGAGTTGAAACCACCCTAGGTAAAATTTGTACACTCCACCAGACTGGTCCAAAAAAATAACACCCCAAACAATCCTGTTTTTTTTTGAAAAGGAAATTCCTGGAGGAAAAATGCTCGACTTCCAAAACCATCAATTTTTTCGGGTTTTCGGAGCGCATCTGAGTTGGACCTTGGAGTCAGCCTACCCCCCCCCCCGAAAGGTACCCTCCCCCAGAAATAAGGCCTTGTTAAGAGCTTAATTAACCAGTGGGTTTCCCTTAAGGCCTTATTAAACCCTTATTTCCTGAGAGCGGGGTACGTTAGATGGGGTTAGGTTGACCAGCCATAACTGGTTTGTATTTGGTTGCTGGGTTTTCGGGAATCTCTGTTGATGGACCTTATATTAACATCCCGATCCCAACCCAACCCCATTCTGTAGGGATTTATTTTTCTGATATTTTTGTGTAGCACTTTTGTCAACCAACCAGGATTTCACGGAAGGTGTAACGAGCTAGGTGGTGGTTATAAATATTTTTGTGATTTTCACCCCAAAAATTGGGGGAAGACTTCCAATTTGACGAGCATATTTTTCAGATGGGTTGGTTCAACCACCAACCAGCAAGGGGGTTTACCAGTTTACCATTCGGTCAAATTGTAGCAGCGATCTCATTTGAGGTCTTCCCCAAAATGGTGGGTTTAGGATCCAAGATTCCTCCTGAAAATGCCCTGAATTATATACCACCCGGCAAATCCCTGAAAAAAACCAATGGAAAAACCACACCATGAATGAATAGGATGTATCTCCTAAGATAACATGTTCCATTGATTTTCCAGCCAACTGAGCAATGAAAAAACCCGGTAACTGGTTGGATTTTATATTATAAGGGGATTATATACTCTCCATATAGGGATTAGAAAATAATCCGTTATAAGGATCCCTATTAACCAGCCAGGATACCATGGAAAGTAGGAGGTTTTTTTTGTCCAGATTCATTGAGGGCTGAGTCCTTGGTTTTCTTTGCCCAGACTTGGAGCTGTGTTTTTTTTTGTTTTTCGGAGTGATACTCTCCATTTGGGATGAGAAGATCTACATTTTTACAACCATCAATGTTGGAACTTTCCAATGGGATATTTGAGACATAAATAAACATGCATGCATATACATACCCCAAACAAATGTTGTCCTCTATTGCGAGGTTGACATTTCTACAAAACAATGTCCTTTCTTATTTCCAGGTACGTAAAGATCCACTGGACAAGTGCAAAATATCAGCAGTTCAGGTCAGGTTTCAGGACCTGTTTTCATCCTTCCTTTTTTTTAAGCAGAACAACAGGATTTGGCAAATTATAGGTGCTGCATGTATGGAAATTTTACCTCCATGTAGCTTGAATTTATGATACATGTACCAGCTACCGGCAAGATATAAAAACCGACATCTCAAGCAATCAATGAGTTTGCCCATATACCCTGGGAAGATACCCCAAACTTCCCCAAAAAGAAAGAATTCCTTCATAAACTGTTGGTGAAACGTCTGGGGGTACCTTCCAGGGGTATGTGGGTGAGATCTTAGATTTTGAAATTTGGTTTGTTGTGTTGTCTTTGTTGTTGTTGTTGTTGTTGTTGTTGTTGTTGTTGTTGTTGGAGGTTGAGGTTTGTCAAAAACAAAAATCGGAAGAAATCTGGAGATATTTGCACAAACGATCCCCTGGTGCAACTAAGCCGGCTTACATGACGGCTAAACACGTGGCAATCATATCTGTATATCTCAACGCATGGCGATTGTAAATTGTTTGGTCATTTTTTGCTGTCCAACAATATCAATCATTGCATTTTGGTAGATCTTTGTGATTCCTGCAGCTGCATCCCCTAGCCCTAGCTGCACCTATCCCGTGTGTTTTTGTTCCACGCGTTCAAGACGCGTGGGGCGCACGGTGAAAACGGCTGCTGGGATGATGTCCGGTGGCACTCCGTGATTTTAGCCAATCAGCTATCAGTTTACTAAGCACATCTTAGTGATGAACAAATTGGTGGAAACTACAAAAGTAGGCCCTACCAATTGTAACTAGGGTTAGAACTCCACCTATAGTCGTCCTAACCCCGGTTGCCCATTGATAGGGGTTATAACTCCATTTACAGCTAGCAAAC
Source organism: Breviolum minutum Mf 1.05b.01 (assembly GCA_000507305.1). Classification (NCBI taxonomy): domain Eukaryota; class Dinophyceae; order Suessiales; family Symbiodiniaceae; genus Breviolum; species Breviolum minutum. The sequence goes on from DF241164.1 coordinate 87,067, forward strand.
AACTTGTAGTGATTGTCGTGACTACTAGTGAAATCATTTACATCTCGAGTACTTCTTGATATTATTAGAATAGAAGATGTGAGTGAAATCGAAGGATCATGATGTTTCACCCATTGAGAACCAATACTCAGGAATAGAAATATACAGTATATAATATACTGTAAACTGTAAACATCTCTAGATGTACAGTATACACTATTATATTTACATTTACTTATATAT